>JBBPBX010017705.1:32152-46502 GCA_038048925.1 Garcialebias charrua | reverse complement strand
GCGCATTGTTTCATTTCCTTGATGGTTTTGTCTCTGAAATTAGCCATCACTTGTACTGACTCTTTTATATCAGGGTGGAGGTTTTTACCGAAAAGGTATTTAAAACCTACTTCGTCCTCCATGCCCGGTTCATTGCGATTACCAAAGAAAGCCTGGAACATTCTCTGGTAATATGCCTGTGGATGCTCTTTCTTACCTTGCACGACCTTCTCGGCATCAGGGTAGCCACCAGGCCCCATGTTTGGAGTGAACTCTCGTATAAGAGTATCACGCAACAGTTTAATAATAATAATAATAATGAATTCAATTTATAACGCACCTTTCATTAATGAAAATCTCAAAGTGCTACAAGGAGCAACAGAATTAAATGACAATAAAACAGACAATAAAACAAATAATAAAACATTTAAAATCAATAACAATATCAGCTAAGATCAAAAGTAGAATCATGAGGAGGTAGAGTATGCTCGGTCGAAAAGAAAGGTCTTCAAGTCGCTCTTAAAGTCAACCACAGACTGTGGGGCTCTTAGACAGTCAGGAAGAGAGTTCCACAGGCGGGGGGCAGCCACACTGAAAGCCCGGTCTCCCATGGTCCTTAATTTGGTTCTCGGAATGTGAAGGAGATTGCTGTTCTGTGACCGCAGCGAACGGGTGGATGAGTATGGAATGAGAATATCCTTCAGATAATCTGGTGAAGTTCCGTGTAAGCATTGATGTGTAATGAGAGCAGTTTTGTACTGAATTCTGTAGGCAACAGGAAGCCAATGAAGGTTATGGAGAATTGGCGTAATATGTTCAAATTTACGAACTCTCAACAAGATCCTTGCTGCACTGTTTTGAATATATTGAAGTTTCTGAAGGTTTTTGCCAGGGATTCCAATAAACAGGGAGTTGCAGTAGTCGAGCCTGGAGGAGACAAAAGCATGGACGAGCTTCTCAGCATCGGAAAAAGTTAGGGATGGGCGAAGTCTGGAGATGTTTCGAAGATGGAAGAAGCAAGTTTTAAACAGATGCTTAATGTGATTTTCAAATGTAAGATTGGAGTCCATTTTTATTCCAAGATTAGTAACAGAGGTGGAGAGGGGGATGTCTTGTCCAGAAAAGGAAAGTCTTGTTATAGGAGATGTTTGTACCTGGTGAGGGGTGCCAATCAGTATGGCCTCAGTCTTGGAGCAGTTTAATTGAAGAAAGTTCTGATTCATCCATGCCCTAATTGCCTCCAGGCAGGCAGAGAGGGCAGTGAGTGAAGATGGAGATGACAAGGTGGAAGATGAGGATGCTCCAGTCCTGATGTAAAGCTGTGTATCGTCGGCATAACAGTGAAAAGAAATGTTGAACTGATTAATAATTTGACCTAAAGGCAGCATGTAAAGGGAAAACAGCAGGGGCCCCAGAACCGACCCCTGAGGGACACCACAGGAGACACAAACTGTCTGGGACGTGGCGTTGCCAAGACTAACACATTCCAGCCTATTGGAGAGGAAAGATTTGAACCAGTCCAGGACTGTGTCGCAGAGACCGACCTCCACATGAAGACGGTGGAGGAGGATATTATGGTCCACAGTGTCGAAGGCTGCAGTGAGGTCAAGGAGGACAAGGATGGAGGGAGAGCCAGTGTCAGCAGCCAAGAGGACATCATTGGTAACCCTCAGCAATGCAGTCTCTGTACTGTGAGCTGCCCTAAATCCAGACTGGAACTTCTCATACAGGGAGTGTTGTTGTAGGTGGTCCTGCAGCTGAGCAGCAACAGCTTTTTCCAGCACTTTAGACAGAAAAGGGAGGTGTGAAATTGGGCGGTAATTAGAAAAAATGTCGGGATCCAAATTAGATTTTTTCAGAAGAGGCCTAATGATGGCGGTTTTTAGAGGCAGTGGAACATGACCAGATTGTAGAGACTGATTTATTATTTGAGTGATAAGTGGGCCTATTGCAGAATGATTGGTTTTTATGAGAGAAGAGGGGAAAGGATCCAGGGCGCAGGATGAAGGCTTCATTTTCTTGATGATGGCCTCCACCTCACTCTGAACAACTTCGTCAAAGCTGTTTAGGGTCCCAGAATGCAGACGGGTGGGTGGCACACTGAGAACGGGGAGGTTGTGGAGCTGAGATCTGATAGTGTCAACTTTGGTTTTAAAAGATGAAAGAAACAGGTCACATTTTTGAGCAGAGTCCTCAAGAGTTTGCTTAATGGGATTAAGCAGACGAGTGATTGTGGAGAAGAGCTGTTTGGAGTTTCCAGGGCAGGTGTTGATGATGTTAGAATAATATTTGGAGCGTGCTTCTTTAAGAGAATAGGCGTATGCTTTTTGATGTTCTTTATATGCCTGCTTATGCACAGACAGACCAGATGATTTTACACGTCTCTCAATAGCACGGCCAGTTGCCTTCATCTTGCGCAGCTCATCAGTGTACCAAGGAGCTGAGCGCGAGAAAGACACCAGTCTTGTCTTTAAGGGGGCGTGTAGGTCCAGGAGCTCCCGAAGAGATTGGTTGTAGTAATCCACAGAGTCATCTGCAGAAGGATGATTGACAGCGGTCAGGGTGTGAAGATCAGCAGACAGAACATCAGGGGAAATGTTTTTAAGGTCACGGAACTGGATGGGTCGTTTTGGATTTGAAGCAGGCGAAGATGAAGGCACTTCCAGGGAGATGACCCTATGGTCTGAGACACCCAGGTCATATACAGATAAGTTATTGATGAGTACAGTGTCTGTAATCACCAAATCCAGAGTATGCCCCCTGCTGTGCGTAGGGGCGTCAACATGTTGAGTGAGATTAAGAGAGTCCAGAAGAGACTTAAAATCTGTTGCCAGAGGTGAAGAAGAATTGTCCACGTGGATATTCAAGTCGCCAAGAAAAATAGTCTTCACAGGGGAGGTGCAGAAAAAAGTGAGAAGGTCATGCATCTCTGAGTTAAATGAAACATGCGGTTTGGGAGGTCTATAAATTAATATAACATTCATCAGGAGTGGGGCTTTGAAGCTGAAAGCCAGACATTCAAAAGAGGAAAAGTCCTGAGAAGACAGATGAGACAATTTTAAATTACTGCGATAAATTACAGCCAGACCACCACCGCGGCCAGTGCTGCGGGCTCTCTGCAGATAACTGTATCCAGAGGGACAAGCTTCATTCAGAGAACTGAACACGTTTGGTTGGTGCCACGTCTCTGTAAGACACATGAGGTCCAAGTCCTTCTCCAGAATGTGATCATGAATTAAACATGACTTGTTGGAAAGAGACTGCACATTGAAAAGTTCTAATTTAATACCAGTTGGAATAGGAGCTTTTTGAACCGGTTTAAGCAGACTGAAGTCCACTCCACGTTTTCCTCGCCACTTCGTGCGCAGAGGACTACAAAGGCCTACAGACGCAGCGTTCTGATGACGCCATCGAGGTGCGACACGTCTCTCAGTCCAGACAGCACTAATCGAATCAGAGTTCGCTTGAGAAAAAACAGTTTTCTTTCGAGAGCTTCTATGGATGTAACGAGGTCTACGCAGAAGTCCCAGTTGTTTGATGGTGGAAATAGAAGGAGGAATGGAGCAGTTGTTAAGTTCAAACAACTGCGAAGCGGAATAGGTCAACATCCACGAGCCGGAGGAGGCTAACACAGAGCTAGCCGCTAGCAGCAGGCCCACGGCTCCGAGAAAGATATACAAGAAGCAGAGAGATGTAACTCGAACGAGCATTACCTTGAAGGAGTACAGGAGAGAGTCCAGAACAGTCCAGAGGACACAGGAAGTTGAGAGAGGCAGCAGGTAAGCGAACAATAAGTGCAGCTACGTGATACTCGAAGCTAAATTCGTGTTGAAGCTAGCGGGAGCTAGCAGCCCCTACTAATATTAAAATTCCGGTTAGACTAGTAAAGTTTACTATCTAATGACTCCAGCAAACAAGTCAAATCTTGGCTTCGCCACGATCTCCCATCCTGAGCAAGCACAATGGCATCAGTGGAAAGGAAAAACTCCCTTTTAGAAGGAAGAAACCTTTAGCAGACCCAGGCTCAGGACAAGCGGTCATCTGCTTTGACCGGCAACTTATAATGTTTGCAGATCCACAACGCAGTCAGAAAAGACAGTTGCTCTAAAACTAACTAATTAAAACACAAAACTTAATCACAGAAAGGTAGAAAGGTTCAAAGAAAGGTAGAAATGTCCACACAGGTGCTGTACACAGGCTTGCGCCTGCCGCACTCTGCGTTCAAGAAAGGTAGAAAAGTTCAAAGAAAGGTAGAAATGTCCGCGTCCGCTTGTACAGGTGCTGTACACAGGCTTACGCCTGTCGCACTCTGCAGTCGAGAAAGGTAGAAATGTCCAACAAGGCTCGGTGAAAAAAACAGCAGAAAGTAATAAAAAAGGTTTCAAAAAGCAAAAAGTACGAGGAGCAGCGGCAGCCAAGGTGTGCCCGCGTCCACTTCCTCCACAGGTGCTCAGTCACTGACAGGTGCTCAGTCACTGACAGGTGCTCAGTCACTGACAGGTGCTCAGTCACTGACAGGTGCTCAGTCACTGACAGTTTGTAATCTGTTTTCATGGCGTCTGGTTGGCGATCAATGAAGGCATATACAGGCCAGTCTGCGGTGAGCCTGATCAGTGCAATTTTATCCTCAGCAGTAGCATTTGGAAAATTACCCAGTTGGAAGTCAAGAGAGTCTAGGTAGGTCTTTGTATGGATTGAACCCAACGGCCCTGGCTCAAAGCGTTGAATGTATCTAGAAAGCTTCTGGAGTTCAGGTATTGGAATAGAAAGGTTAGCACCATTGCTATTCCCATTTACCTGTGATCCATGTGCAGGTGTTGTTGTTGAGGACGCAAGTCCCTGCTCCGACTGGCGGGTCTTAACAGGTACGGTGAGCAATTCTGCATTACCGCGTGGAGGTGGTGGGGGTGTGAAGCCTTGAGACTGCTTTGCCACAACATCCACCCATCTTTCCCTTTCTTTAAAAAGGTTTTCTTTAGTTAAGGTCAGTTCCACCTTACTTTCAGTCACTTCTCTGCGTAAACAATCAACTTCAGTTTGTAGCGCTGTGCACTGTTCACTGAGTTTTTTATTTTCCTCGAATTGAGTGCTCTCTTTTAGTTGTTCTTTTAATCTATCATACTCAATTTTCAACCTTGTGCACAGGTTGTGGGTTTCTTCTCTTTTTTCCTTGTTCTCTTGTAATTCTCTAGACAGCGATTGTATTTCTTGCTGTAATTTTTCATTCTCCCTGACAGACTCGTCATATTTTCGTCCTCTGGAACGAATGTTTTCCTCATATGACTGTGTTTGCGACTGTATTTCATTTTTTAAACGTTCAGTCTCTGTATTTGTCGTTTTCTGGTATGACACAAAATCTGAAGTGGTACCTTCGTGTTTAGTTTTCTCATCAGCCAGTTTCTCCTCAAGGTCCACACACCTCTCCACTTCATGGTCCAGTCTGGCCTTCAACAGAAGGGCCAATTTGGCTAGACGGTCGGCGCTGAGCTTTTTCCCATCTTTTTTGAGTATGCTTGTTGTTAGATTTTCTAACTCTGTGTTCAGAGTCGAGGTGTCCATTGCTGCTATCTCCTCACCATACTTCACGAGGGGTTTAGTTAGCAGCTTTAAGGCATTATCAACACAATCTGTGTCCTCTGACTCAGTGTCTGAATCCTCCTGCGCTGGGATTTTCTCCTCACCATCAGCATCCTTCAAGGATGAGGATGGTACAACGTCATCTGATTGTGTATCCATATTTGTTTTGAGTCTGTAAAAATCAACAAGCTGGTACATGCGGGTGTTAATCTTCAGAGATGTGAAGATCTTAATGTGGAAATGCTCTGTTCTCTATAATTTTTTATTTTTATTTAATTTGAAAATCAAATAAAAATTGCTGTTTTGAGTGTTATTCTAAATCTCTTCAGTATTTAAAATGAGCATAAATTGTCCGTCTGTACCTTTGTTATTCTAAAATTTTTATTTAAAATAAACAGGAGTTTTTGTTTGCGTACAGAACAATTTTAAAAGCTGGTAATTTCACCATAAAAATGCTGACTTTTTTATGATGTTGTTGAGAAAACTCATCTGTCAACGTCTTTTAACCAACAGGAGGCAGCTTCGAGTCTTAATGTTTGTTATCACGAGGAGACTAAATTTTTCATTCAGTATTTAAACTAAAACTACCTTTTAGAGTTAGTTTCTAGTGTGTTCGTGATAAACGCTCGAACTGCGGTCTTGTCAGAGACAAATTTATGTTGTTAGACAGTTTAGATGGCTTAAATTGAGTTTTTTAAACTTTTAGTGAAATCTCTTTTCACCGTGTGTGTGTGAACCTGCACCTGGAAATGACGACACAAATAGGCGGGTCGACGCAGCGCGTCACCAGCTCTGCTGTGCTGAGCGAGGCGGAGCTCGCTACACAGATACGTGACGTCAACCAATCAATCACAGCGGTTGTAGTTCATTCCAAGCATTCATGGTAAACGTAGTTTTCTTACCTTCGCCCAATGTAGTACCGGAAATGACGACAAAGTGGGTTGGTCGCAACGGCGTGCGTTCCCACTACAGCGAATCAGCGCTCGCTACGAGTGATTGACAGCTCACAGCTCTCGTTTCATCCAATCACAGCTCATAAACAAACGTGTACTTGGACACGTAGCTCTAACGTTAGCTCAGCACCGCAGACCACAACCTTATGGACTCTTAAAACAACTCAAACGCTACAAATTAACTTTCCAAAATTCTGAAACATGCGGCGAACACACCTAGACAGGCCAACTTAGTTACGCTCAGTAACACAGCACTGCAGCTGTTGAACAAACACGGACTCTCTCGGAGCGCGTCAAGGTCGGTTCCGGTCCACTTTGTCGTGGATCAGAAACTCGGGTCTGAACAGAACCACTATCCGACAACGTTCTAACAGTTATATGCTTCTTTGACCTGCTCTAACATGTAAAATACCACAACAGCAATCTTGTAGATGTTAAATTATAGCTTTCAGGCTTTTGACTCGGCGGTCAAACAAAGCTTTGTGCCGGAGTCTGTGCGTGAACTGGGCCGAAACGGAACCAGAACCCCCCCACAGACCACGGGCTGACAGAACTTCACCTAAAAGCTCCCACAGCGTATTAAGGAGTTGAACAATAACAATCTCTCAGCTTCAAATGATAAAAACATGCAGAATCTGCCTGCTTTGAACACTTCCAGCCAAAATCATTATCCTCAGAGTTTAAAACTTGGATCCACTTATGCAAACATGACGTTACAGTTCATGACTGAGACCACAGATATCAATAAACTTTCAGAACCACGTACGAGGCCACCAGATGTAAGGGGTTAATGAGGAGGTCAATATTAATACTGACCTCTTTACCTTAATTAATTTACTTATTCAGATTGAATAGTAAATTCACGGATTCTGTTCTTTTTCAGTTTACCCAATATTTCTGTGATCTTTATGATGGATAAATAAACAGAGCCATTAAGTGACAATGGACATTGACTTAGTTTGATATGTCAAAGAGACACTATCATTTATTTAAAATGAATCAACTAAATTAACACCATTACACTTGATTGACATGATTTCACTTTCTTTCAATTTAAAACGTCAGCACACTTAAATTCAACACAACAGACATAAATATTGGATGTTAACATATTTAGTCTGTGGGCTCTTCAGCTTAAATATAGTTTCCAGCTTAGATTGAGAGGGAAAGAGTAGGAGGAAAGATTTAAGAAGAAATTATCATGAGCATGATACCAGAGTGACACTTCTCCTCCGACTTCTGCTAAAATCCAGGTACGTTTTGTAAACAGCTCTTTACCTTTTGACGACCGCCCGGTAAGAGGGAAGACCTTGTAGCTTTTCAGATGTACGGGTCCTTGTGGGGACCAGTACAATACCTTCAAGCAGGGTTCTGGTTTACGTTTTCCAACGTCTCCTGGTTTTCGCTTGGTCATCAGAGAATATGTCAGCTTCAGGCCTCTGACTTCAAGATAAACTTATTCCAGGAAGGAAAAAACAAAGTTCTTGAGCTTACGCTTGTTCGAAGTGGACCCATAACAACATGTTATCAGTCCCAGCTGGATGACGAGTCCTTAGCGCGTGACTTGTGGTCATTCAGCTCTTTGGAAGTTCACATCATCTTTCGAAACTCCCAGAAACTCTGAAGCCTTTAGCAAAAGCTTAGACTAGTACTTAAGGAAGGACCAGTCGAGGAGTTCATTTGTCTTATCAAACCCAAGGTTACAAGCAGCAGCAGAGAGAAATGTTTAGGAAAAAGATAGATAAAGCTGGAGCCCTGCTCATGAGACTGTCTCTGAGTTTCTAAACAAAACCGTCCGGTCTCTGTGACCCGAAGGCTTCACCTTTAAACACAGCAGTGAACACAGTTTAACTCTTACAGAATGACACAGCTTAAAAGCACACATCATGAAAATGACAAAAGTTATTCTTTTGATCACATTAGAATAAAATCAAAGATAGAAATAGTCTCTTTTGGTGACTATATTTATCAGATTATAGCTAAATGAATGATTTTGTAGTAAATGTCTTGCTTTACTGAGTGGTCAGTAAAGGTCATCACTGGACAGTTCGAAAACCCTAGTTTGACCCTGGGTAGGTCCATTACAATAACCACCACTAACACGCATTAGAAAAAGAAGAGTTGGAAAAGAACACACAACCAAAATGGATGATCATGTTTCTTTTTTTAACATTCTGCTTGGCTGTGGCTTTTTCAGGTACATACAGGGAACCCCCGACTTACGAACAAGTTCCGGACCTAAGGACTGTTCGCAGCTCGATTCTGCCGTAGCTCGGGGGTGAACATAGCATCTCGTTCGTAGGTCCGCATTTTGTTCGTAGGTTGCGGTAATAACGCTAACGGAGCGTCGCACACACATTTATCGGCATGAGACTTAACAAGCGGACATACTGGGCCATGAACATGCACAGAACTTTATTTACAAACACTTAACTTATCTAACATAGTACACCACACATTCATCCATAAACACACATAGTAACTGTACAGCATGTACAGTAGTGTACAATAATGTTAAACATTGCTATTCAGCACAGCACATTCAATACTGTAATTTAAAAAACTACTTTGTGGAACCAGATGTATGAAAACAAAGTGCCTTAATAATAATAATAATAATAAATTCAATTTATACCGCACTTTTCATTAATAAAAATCTCAAAGTGCTAACTTTATATACCTTAGTGTATAGTACACCTTAGTGTATAGTACAGTCCAGTAACTTTTAAAAAGGTACAGTACATATTTTTCAGCACAGAGAAAGCATACAAAATACAAATATCTTCCTAAACAGTTCTTAGCCATAATCTGCATATGATGTCAACCATGAACCAGGAACACTTCTGAAACAGCAGCAGCTGTTAACATCAAACAGCAGCAAATCAGTAGCAACTCCTATCCATCCATCCATCCATCCATCAGCAAATGATGTCAACCATGAACCATGAACACTTCTGAAATAGCAACAGCTATTAACATCAAACTGTAGCAAATCAGTAGCAACTCCCATCCATCCATCCATCCATCATCCATCAGCAAATTATGTCAACCATGAACCATGAACACTTCTCAAAGAGCAACAGCTATTAACATCAAACAGCAACAAATCAGTAGCAACTCCCATCCATCTATCGATCCATCCATCCATCCATCCATCAGCAAATGATGTCAACCATGAACCATGAACACTTCTCAAAGAGCAGCAGCTGTTAACATCAAACAGCAGCAAATCAGCAACAACTCCCATCCATCCATCCATCCATCTATCCATCCACCCATCATCAAATGATGTCAACCATGAACTATGAACACTTCTGAAAGAGCAGCAGCTGTTAACATCAAACAGCAGCAAATCAGCAGCAACTCCCATCTATCCATCCATCCATCCATCCATCCATCATCAGCAGCTATTGACATGAATCAGCACCAAATCAGCAGCAAATCACATCCATCAGAAACATGTTGCAACCATCACGTATGTGAAACCAGTGCCTTGGTGTGCAGTCCATGTCCATGTGCATGAAAAAGAAGTCCATTAACTCAAAAAAAGCTAGAAACAGCAGAAAAATGAAAGAAAATTCCCTTACTTTGACTGAAGTGTAAGTAGACAGATGATGTTTTTCTCATGTTCAAACCTGGATCTGATGGAACTGCTTAGCCATTGCTCAACAATGAATGTTGGGAGCATTTTAGGCCAGGTGTTAGTTCAGGTGTATGGTCCTGATGTGAGCAGGTCTGTGTATCAGATCAGGTTTTTGTTTTTTTGGCAACAGTCATTTAGGCAGAAGGTGTTGACACAAAGGTGATGGATGGAGGCTGCATGCAGGACACCAGAGGCAGGCAGGACAGACGTCCAGGACGACAGAGGCAGGCAGGACAGATATGCATTCATGAAGAACGTGCACGATGTGATCTGTGTAAGAATTAACACAAACATGAAAATGTGCAGTTACATCTGGACAATCACCTGCAAAGAAAACATGAAAAACAGACAGAGAACAAGTTCTACTCACTGCTGATGTTCACAAACAGGTGACACTGGAGATAAGCTAGGGCAGAAGGCAGGACAGACGTGGCAGGACAGAGAGGCGAGAGCAGCAGGCGGTTCTGTTGAAACCCACACACAGACGTCAACACTTGCAGATAAGAAAACACATAGAAGAACAACTTCTCCTTACCTGTGTGGTACATGTGTGGATCTGGAAGAGATGCAGGAGGCTGGTACATGATGCAGAGCAGCAGGTGGAGGTACCAGATGCTGGTCCATGAGGTAGAGCACACAAACCCACATACACAGACGTCAACACCTGCAGATAAGAAAACACAGAGAAGAACAATTTCTCCTGACCTGTGTGGTGCATGTGTGGAGTTAGAGGAGGTGCAGGAGGCTGGTACATGAGGCAGAGCAGCAGGTGGAAGTACCAGAGACTGGTCCATGAGGCAGAGCAGCAGGTGGTTCTGTTGAAACCCACACACAGATGTCAAAACCTGCAGATAATAAAACACAGAGAAGAACAACTTCTCCTTACCTGTGTGGTGCATGTGTGGAGCTGGAGGAGGTGTAGGAGGCTGGTACATGAGGCAGAGCTGCAGGCGGAGGTACTGGAGGCTGGTCCATGAGGCATAGCAGCAGGTGGTTCTGTTGAAACCCACACACAGATGTCAACACCTGCAGATAAGAAAACACAGAGAAGAACAACTTCTCCTTATCTGTGTGGTGTGGTGCACATGTGTGGATGGATCAGGGGAGCGTGACGCTTTGGAGGCTGTCGAGAGAGAGGTGATGATTACAGTAGGTGTAGATGTAACATAAAACTACAAAGAAAGTTTAAAAAAGTAACATGTATTTGCTGTACCTTTCCGACGATGCTATGCTGGTATGTGAAGGTGGGTAGGTCAGTGATGGGATGGTAGAGCTGGTGGAGAGGAGGGGGAGGAGGAGGAGGAGGAGCAGGCTATGAACATAAGCAGATATAAATTGATTAACAGATGAAATTAATGTGTGTAACATGACACAACTCAGAAAAATAAAAAATAAAATTTCATTACAGCATTGTACCTGGAGGGAGGGAGCTGGGGGGGGGCGTCTTTTTCTGGGGAGAGGATGGGCTGTCCATGGCCTCCTCTTGGCTTGCTGCAGGAGGACTGGATGGCCTTTCAGCTGGTGGACCAACAGATCCTGGAGGCGGTGCTGAGACCTTTGTCACAAATTACAGCATGCTGCTCTGCACTTGCTCCTGCTTTATGTCCTCCAGGATCTGCTGGTAACACGCAACATCATTCAGGACAGCCCGAGAGACCCTGTTGAACCTCTCCCTATCAGGGTCCTGCTTCTCCATCCTTGCCAGGAAGCCGTGGAGCTCTTTAAAGCCCAAAACCATCTCCTGCCTGGTGAAGGTCTTGGCCGGAGGGATGGCCTGCTCCTCTTCCTCATCCGGGACGTGCCTGTCCAGCTGAATGAGGTCGTCCGTGGACAGGTCTTGTCCTGCTGTACCCAGCAGCTGTTGGACATCGTCCTGGTCCATGTCGAGATGCAGTGACCTGCCCATCCTCACAACATCCTCGATTACACGGTCCACCTCCTAGGAATTGTGTACCTCCTGAACCAGCTGTGGACAGAGCCTCTTCCACACTCTGCACATGTTCTTTTCAGTAACACGATCCCAGGAGTGGCCAATGTTCCGTACAGTATCAAGGACGTTATACTGTCTCCAGAACTCTTTGAGGGTGAGGGTCTCAGAGTTCTCTGTTGCTTCCAAAGCAGCACGGATGACCCTCTGAAGCTAGTACGCCTTAAACGTACTAATAACCCCCTGGTCCATTGGTTGGATCAGGGAGGCTATGTTACGAGGCAGGTACACTACCTTCACATCCTTGTTCAAGTCGGTGAGACCAGGGGGGTGTCCTTGAGTGTTGTCCAATACCAGCAGGATTTTAAAGGGAATCATTTTGGTGTTGCAAAAACGTTGGACATCTTTCAAAAAGTTGTTGGTGAACCATTTTGAAAACACATCCAGCATCACCTACGCCTTTTTATTTGAGGTCCAATAAACTGGCAAGACTTTTTTATCAATATTTTTGAAGGCTCTGGGTTTTTCAAATTGGTACACCAACAACGGCTTGAGTTTGCAATCACCCGAAGCATTGTCCCCCACCAGCAAGGTCAAACACTCCTTGCCGACCTTGTAGCCCGGTGTGGTTCGTTCGGCTTTGCTGACGTAGGTCCTGTCTGGCAGACGCTTTCAGAACAGCCCTGTCTCATCGACGTTGAACACTTGTTGGGCAGTGTACCCGCCGTCCCTGATGATCTCAGCCAGTGTTTCAGGGAAGGCCTTAGCTGCCTCGTGGTCAGCACTTGCAGCCTCACCTGTTTAAATGCACACAAACATGACACGGTTAAGCTGTTGTAACACTATAATAAAAGGAAAAAAATAATAATCGTAAGTCGTGGACTACCTATTTAAAATTAAAATTAGAAATTAAATGCTCACCCTGAACTTTGATGTTGTGGAAGTTGTTTCACTCTTTGAAGCGAGCAAACCAACCTCTGGAGACGTTGAACTGCTCTGATCCAGTGCCCCCCCTTCCCCCCCACCCCTGACGTGCTACCTGACGTCCCTTCTCCAGGATCGCTCTGGGAAGACGTCCCTTCTCCAGGATCGCTCGGGGAAGACGTCCCTTCGCCAGAATCGCTCTGTGCACGTCCCTGCCCCCCTGCATTTCCCCCATTCCTCGCTAGTTCTTGCAGCCGAGCATAAATCCTCCTCGCCTTCTCACATATCACCGACATGCCAACGGGCACATGACGTTGTGTATTGTCCTCCAGCCATAGAACCAGCAACCGTTCCATTTCCACAAGCTTACCCATCCTCTGCTTCGTAATTATGGTTGACCGCATGGGAGCCGAATCACGCACGTGCTGTAAAATGCGCTCTTTGTCCTTAACGATCGTACCCACAGTCGACCTAGGTAACCCTAGCTTCTCTCCAATAGCACTTGGTGTCATGCCCCGAGCTGACATTTTTATAATTTCAGCCTTTTTCTCCAGTGTAATTGTTCTACGAGGTTTCTTAGCCTCGGCCGCGTCCGCAGATTTTCATAGTCTCTTCTGAGCCATTTCTAAACCCACACACAAAAAATAATAATTTGCATATGTGCTAACGTGCTGCTAATGCTAAGGAGCTAACGCATACATTAATGCTAACGTTCAAAAATGAATGCTAACGTTCACAAATGAATGCTATGCTAATGTTCGCTTTCGTCTAAAAATTCTAAATTTAAATGTATTACCTGTTCGTTCGTTGTTTGTTCGTTGTTCGTTCGTTGTTCGTTCACTGTTCGTTCGTTGTCTTCTCATCAATCACCGTAACTAACCCACGAGGGACAAAATGGCCACAGCCCTTTAAATTGTACCGCTTTACCTGTACGAATCCCTCCGCGGCCAGAATAACTGCGGCTGTGTGTACATCCGCTGGGAGCCCAGCCCCCACTCTCGCTGGGGGTAGTTTTCCAATGTCATGCATAGTGTCATGCCCAACACACAACAGCCAAGGCAATCCCCTCCCCCACCTTATCGCTTGCCGTACTGATGCAGTTATGCCGTAGCTCAATTAAATGCTTCTAATAGGGCTTGTTCGAAGGTCTCGTATCTAGTATGCCGTAGCTCGATTACATGTTTTTAACTTGGTTTGTTCGTAAGTCATGTTTTTTTTTGCCGTATCTTGATGGCATTCTTCAAAAGTGTCTCGTTCGTAGGTCCTGATTGCCGTAGGTTGTGGACGCCGTAAGTCGGGGGTTCTTTGTATATATATGTGTGTGAGTGTGTATATGTATATATATAT
>JBBPBX010017705.1:4925-32106 GCA_038048925.1 Garcialebias charrua | reverse complement strand
GAGTCATACAGGTGCCCTTACCAAAAAGTAGTATATGCAAGTATCCTTAAAGTATACTAAATTTAAAATAAAAAAATAAGAGTATACTTTCAGTTTACTTTTTAGGTACTTATCAAAAGTATACTTAGCCAAGTTTATTTTACACAATACTTGACTTATACTAAAAATAAACTAAAAGTCTAAGTATACTTAATCTATAATTCTGTTTAAACTTTTGGCCAAGGTAATTTTACACAAAGTATTTTCACACAGGTTTATTTTTAGCACTTCTGTTTTAAACGTTTTGTCAGTTTTTTGGAACCGATCAAGCTTTTTTGTTATATTGTTGTATATCCATCCATCCATCCATCCATTTTTGTCCGCTTATCCGGGGTCGGGTCGCGGGGGTAGCAGCCTAAGTAGGGAGGCCCAGACTTCCCTCTCCCCAGCCACTTGGAGCAGCTCCTCTGGGGGAATCCCAAGGCGTTCCCAGGCCAGCCGAGAAACATAGTCCCTCCAGCGTGTCCTGGGTCTTCCTCTGGGTCTCCTCCCGGTGGGACATGCCCGGAACACCTCACCAGGGAGGCGTCCAGGAGGCATCCTAACCAGATGCCCGAGCCACCTCAACTGGCTCCTCTCGATGTGGAGAAGCAGCGGCTCTACTCCGAGTCCCTCCCGGATGACTGAGCTTCTCACCCTATCTCTAAGGGAGAGTCCAGACACCCTGCGGAGAAAACTCATTTCAGCCGCTTGTATCCGAGATCTCGTTCTTTCGGTCACAACCCAAAGCTCATGACCATAGATGAGGGTGGGAACGTAGATCGATCGGTAAATTGAGAGCTTTGCCTTTCGACTCAGCTCTCTCTTCACCACGACAGACCGGTACAGCGCCCGCTTCACTGCGGATGCTGCACCTATCCGCCTATCGATCTCACGCTCCAGTTTTCCCTCATTCGTGAACAAGACCCCGAGATACTTAAACTCCTCCACTTGGGGCAGGACCTCCTCCCCGACCCGGAGAGGGCATGCTACCCTTTTCCGGCTCAAGACCATGGCCTCGGATTTGGAGGAACTGATCCTCATCCCGGCCGCATCACACTCGGCTGCAAACCGCTCCAGCGAAAGCTGTAGATCACGATCTGATGAAGCCAATAGGACCACATCATCTGCAAAAAACAGAGAAGCGATTCTAAGGCCACCAAAACGGATCCTCTCAACACCTTGGCTGCGCCTAGAAATTCTGTCCATAAAAGTTATGAACAGAATCGGTGACAAAGGGCAACCTTGGCGGAGTCCAACTCTCACTGGAAACGAGCCTGACTTACTGCCGGCAATGCGGACCAAGCTCTGACACCGGTCGTACAGGGACCTAACAGCCCATATCAATGGGCCTGGTACCCCATACTCCCGGAGTACCCCCCACAGAACCCCCCGAGGGACGCGGTCGAATGCCTTTTCCAAGTCCACAAAGCACATGTAAACTGGTTGGGCAAACTCCCACGTACCCTCCAGGACCCTGCTGAGGGTGTAGAGCTGGTCCAGTGTTCCACGACCAGCACAAAAACCACACTGTTCCTCCTGAATCCGAGGTTCGACTATCCGACGGACCCTCCTCTCCAGAACCCCTGAATAGACCTTACCAGGGAGGCTTAAGAGTGTGATCCCCCTATAGTTGGAACACACTCTACGGTCCCCCTTTTTGAATAGAGGAACCACCACCCCAGTCTGCCAATCCAAGGGAACTGCCCCCGATGTCCACGCGATATTGCAGAGTCGCGTAAGCCAACACAACCCCACAACATCCAGAGCCCTAAGGAACTCAGGGCGAATCTCATCCACCCCCGGAGCCCTGCCACCGCGGAGCTTTTTAACCACCTCGGTGACCTCAGCACCAGAGATTGGAGAGCCCGACCCAAAGTCCCCAGGCTCCGCTTCCTCAGTGGAAGACGTGCCAGTAGGATTGAGGAGGTCTTCGAAGTACTCCGCCCACCGACTCACAACATCCCGAGTTGAGGTCAACAGCACGCCATCCCCACCATAAATGGTGTTGGTCGCGTACCGCTTTCCCCCCCTGAGACGCCGGATGGTGGACCAGAATCGCCTCGAAGCCGTACGGAAGTCATTCTCCATGGCCTCTCCGAACTCCTCCCACGCCCGAGTTTTTGCCTCAGCAACCACCCGAGCCGCATGCCGCTTGGACTGTCGGTACCTATCTGCTGCTTCCGGGGTCCCACAGGCCAAAAAGGCCCAATAGGACTCCTTCTTCAGCATGACAGCATCCCTCACCGCCGGTGTCCACCACCGGGTTCGAGGGTTGCCACCACGACAGGCACCAACAACCTTGCGGCCACAACTCTGATAAGCTGCCTCGACAATAGAGGCGCGGAACATGGCCCACTCGGGCTCAATGTCCCCCGCCTCCCTCGGAACGTGTTCAAAGCTCTCCCGGAGGTGGGAGTTAAAGCTCCGTCTTACGGGAGACTCTGCCAGACGTTCCCAGCAGACCCTCACAATACGTTTGGGTCTGCCAGGTCTGACCGGCATCCTCCCCCACCATCGGAGCCAACTCACCACCAGGTAGTGGTCAGTTGACAGCTCCGCCCCTCTCTTCACCCGAGTGTCCAGGACATGCGGCCGCAGATCAGATGAGACAACAACAAAGTCGATCATCGAACTGCGACCTAGGGTGTCCTGGTGCCAAGAGCACATATGTACACCCTTATGCCTGAACATGGTGTTCGTTATGGACAATCCATGACGAGCACAGAAGTCCAACAACAAAACACCACTCGGGTTCAGATCAGGGGGGCCGTTCCTCCCAACCACACCCCTCCAGGTCTCACTGTCATTGCCCACGTGAGCGTTGAAGTCCCCCAGCAGAACAAGGGAGTCCCCAGGAGGCGCACTCTCCAATACCCCCTCCAAGGACTCCAAAAAGGGTGGGTAATCTGCGCTGCCGTTTGGCGCATAGGCACAAACAACAGTCAGAGCCCGTCCCCCCACACGTAGGCGAAGGGAGGCTACCCTCTCGTTCACCGGGGTGAACCCCAACGTACAGGCACCAAGATGGGGGGCAACAAGTATGCCCACTCCTGCTCGGCGCCTCTCACCAGGGGCAACTCCAGAGTAGAAGAGTGTCCAACCCCTCTCAAGGAAACTGGTTCCAGAGCCAGAGCCATGCGTTGAGGTGAGTCCGACTATTTCTAGCCGGAACCTCTCAACCTCACACACTAGCTCAGGCTCCTTCCCCACCAGAGAGGTGACATTCCATGTCCCAATGGCCAGCTTCTGTAGCCGAGGATCAGACCGCCAGGGTCCCCGCCCTCGGCCACCACCCATCCCACATTGCACCCGACCCCTTTGGCCCCTCCCATAGGTGGTGAGCCCATGGGAAGGGGGACCCACGTCTCCTCTTCGGGCTGTGCCCGGCCGAGCTCCATGGGTGAAAGCCCGGCCACCAGGCGCTCGCCAACGTGCCCCACCTCCGGGCCTGGCTCCAGAGTGGGGCCCCGGTGACCCGCGTCCGGGCGAGGGAACATTTTGTCCATTTATTTTACTCATCATAAGGGGTCTTTGGGTTGCACTTTGTCTGGTCCCTCACCTAGGACCTGTCTGCCTTGGGTGACCTTACTAGGGGCATGAAGCCCCTGACAGCATAGCTCCTAGGATTATTGGGACACTCAAACCCCTCCACCACGGTAAGGTGGCAGCCCAGGGAGGGGTTAAACACATGGTTAAAATTCTATGTAATCAATCAATTCCAATCAAAATATCAAAGCAACTTTATTTGAATACTGTAAATGTTACACGTCAATAAAATTGTAATAGTTTAAAAAAATGAAAGACTGGTATTATTTGTAGAAACAGAAAAACATATTACTAAATATGCAGTTACGTATGAAAGATAATCTTAAAATATCATCACTGGAATTTTAGCCATGTGTTTAATCCTGTGTTAGTTTGATTGCTCCAAACCATGTAACAATAATTAAAAGTAAATTTGTCCAATAGCTCAGGTAAAAATGCTGACCTGTAGAACATTTCTACATTTTTCACAGTTTCTGTAAAGAACTCACTATCAGACACAATCCTCTGAATAAAGTTCTCTGACCCAGACCACACCATGAAGTCACAGTACTCCTGCTCTGTCACAAACATCTGAGCTTGAACGTGTATGACCTCTGCTTAGTTCATAGCTTATAGGATCATTGGGACACTCAAACCCCTCCACCACGGTAAGGTGGCAGCCCAGGGAGGCTTCCTTTATTATCCCCGATGGGCAATTAGATTTGCAGTCAATAGGTATGTACAAATTCATACATATGCACTTACACACACATACACATATAAACACAAGACAATAAGACATTAAAGTAACAGTGTTAAAATTAGTGTGTATTAAGAAACCTGATTGCTACAGGGATAAATGAGTTTTTAAATCTGTTTGTTCTACATCTGGGTTGCAGAAACCTATGTCCAGATAGAAGCAGCCTGAACTCGTCATGGAGTGGGTGATCAGGGTTTGCCAGAATCTGCCTGGCCTTATTCACTGACCTCACCTTGTGTAGGGCTGCAAGGTTCCTTAGGTCTATGCCAGCAGTTTTGCTGCACATCTTGACAATCCTCGAGAGTTTGCTCTTGTTCTTGCAAGTCAAAAGTCCAAACCAACAGATGAAGGTAAAGGTTAAAATAGACTCAATAAAACATGAATAAAACATTCTCACAAAAGTTGAATCAACATTAAAACCACAAAGCTTCTGATAAAAATACATTCTCTGGTGGGCCTTTTTGCAAAGTGAATTCACGTGAAGGTCAAAGGTCAATTTATCATCAAAAACAGTTCCCAGGTATTTATATTGTTGCACTACCTCCACAGCTTCACCGTTAATGACCACGGGAGCTGTTACTGAAGAATTTTTCCTGAAATCAATTATCATCTCTTTTGTTTTAGAAACATTTAATACCATTCTGTGAAGTCCCCAATCACAGGCCCGGGGTCTGGGTCATCACTGCTCAGAAGGGACAGGATGACAGAGTCATCAGCAAACTTGACAATAGCTGTGTTTTCATCCATTTTCATTTTGATTTTTGAGCTAATTTTTGAAATCTCGCAAATATGTAAATACAAATTAATGCGAAGCAGAAGTGTTTCCATCTGCTGGCTTGTAGCGCATCTACCAAGCCACGCACAGCGTCATTACGTCAGACGTCAGCGTCATTACGTCAGACGTCAGCACTGCGCATGTCTACAGTAAACAGGAAGTAGCGGTTGAAAACAGAACCCGGCCACACATCTCGTCAAAATGGAGAGAATATTTCAGGTACGTGTTGCTATCGGGCAAGTTGTATTTATTCTGTCATGCCAACTAGTTTTAGCGATGTTACATGTTGTCCGGAGCGGAAACAGCTGATCAGTCACGTGACGTGAATGTTCGCTTCGGCAGCACGAGTCGGCAAATGTGTTTCCATCTGTCGTTTTGCGCATCTGCTCGGTTTCGAAGATCCCAAAAACCACCTCAAGCGAGCGTATCTACTTTTTGGCAAATTTCAGGAAGTAACCTCGCATTTTGCCGTTTCCATTAAGCTTTTCTGCTGCGATACTTCAAAATGCGCACCTAGAAACCTTGATGGAAACACGGCTATTGTGACGCTGAGGGAAATGGTTGCAACAATCATTTGTGTACAAAATAAATAAAAGAGGTGAAAGAACACAGCCCTGAGGGGAACCAGTAAAGGACAAAAGGACATCAGAGAGGACCCCATTAACTCTCACCCTCTGAGACCGAGCAGTTAAAAAGTCCACAAGCCAACATATGAGGCCGAAGTCAAGATGGTACAGACATTGTAATTTCTCTGCTAAAATGTAGGGCTGAATACAGTTAAAAGCAGATGAAAAGTAAAAAAAAGCAATCTTACAATTTGTTTTTATACCTTCAGGGTGTCCTAAAACCTTATTTAAAAGAGTTCCTGTTGCGTCTTCCACCCCTCTATGTGAATGATAAGCAAATTGAAGTGGGTCCAAATTATCTTCAACTTTTGACAAGAGGGTCTTGTGAACCAGTTTTTCAAATGACTTCATGACTAAAGAAGTCAGGGCAACAGGCCTGAAGTCGTTCAGGGAACGAGCAGTCTTGGATTTTGGAATTGGAACAATGACAGAGTCTTTCGGGCGGCCGTGGTGTAGTGGTAATGGCAGTCGTCTCCTGATCGGAAAGTTGGCGGTTCGACTCCCGGGACCCGCACCATGTGTCGTTGTGTCCTTGGGCAAGACACTTAACCCTGAGTTGCTCCCGGTAGGACTGGAAAGCACCTTGCATGGTAGTCTGCCGCCACCGGTTTATGAATGTGTGTAGCATTCAATATATATGTGTAGCACTTTGAGATTTTCAGTAATGAAAAGTGCGTTATAAATTGAATTAATTATTATTATTATTATTATTATTTCCAGAGCTGTGGGACCATACAGGTTTGAAGAGACATGTTAAAAAGAAAACAAAAGATATCTGCAAGCTGTAGGGGACAGTTCTTAAGAATACGACCCCCTATACCATCAGGACCTGGACTTTTCCTTTCTTTAGTCTTTAAAAACATGTTAACCACACTTTCAATATCAATTGTCATTGTTGCACCTGACGACGTTTCTTTAAAAACAGAAAGCTCCTCTGTAAAAGCATTAGTGTTAAAACGATTGTAAAACAAATTAAAATAATTTGACAGTTCCAAGGCGGACGAGGAGTTAAGAGTGATGTGAGTTTTCTTATTTGGCATCCCTATCATGGACTTAATGCCCTCCCACGCCAGCCGGGAGTTATTGGACCTGAACATATTTTCCACCCTCTCATTATAGTTTACTTTAGCTACTTTTAATTCCTTCCTCACTTGTTTTTTTAGTATGTGGTATTGAGTCAAATCCCTCTTTTTAAAGCTAATGTTGCGTAAATTTGTTGTTTTTTTAACGGATTTGGAGATCCAAGGTTTATTATTAGCAAAAATTGTGTCAGATTTCCTGGGAATTACTGATCCCTCACAAAAAATAACATAAGAGGAAATTATGTCAGTAAGTTCCTCTAAATTATTGCATGTACTTTTAAACAAATCCCAGTCTGTGAAGCTAAAACAGTCTTGAAGATTCTGAATGGGCTCTCCTGACCAAACCGGAACAAAACGTTTCTCTGGCTTATGTTTCCTCAGTACGGGTTTGTAGTGTGGGACCAAATAGACAACATTGTGGTCTGATGAACCAAGCGAAACTCTGCTCAGGGATTTAAAAGTGTCCTTCACAATTCCGTAACACAGGTCCAAACATTTGGTAAGTCAAGGAGGGCACGTCACATATTGATAAAAATTTCCATTTGACTTTCCGAGTCTGCGTTGGTTAAAATCCCCCATGATAGGGTTAGGTATCATTGAGACACTGAGAAGGTAAACTCGTTTTGGAGTCCAGCTTGGACTTGCTGGACATACAACCCGTTTACGTCTAAGGCTGTTTCCTAGCTCTTTACCAGAACTGAGACGGACGTCTTAAGGTAAAAGAGCCGCAGATTTGTTTACTGGAGCGTACGATGATATCTTAGCTAGATGCGTATGGAAGAGTGTCATCTGGTCATAAATGCAAGAAAAATCTACTCCCCTTTTCCTCCTCCTCTCCTAAACTTTTTCTGTGTTGGCATGTTGTCATCCTATAGATGTCCATGTTTTAGACTTTAAAAAAGATAGTTTGGCTGGGAAGTGAACAGGAAACTGTAGGTTGATGGCATTTGAAGCTAGAAATTGTCTTTAACACTAATTTGACTAAGGCTGCGCTTTTTTGTGCAAGTGAACTTGGCTTCTAAATCCCCCGTTCACCTGACTATCTAAAGGACATTCTTGCACCATATTCATCCACCCGGTCTCTACGGTCACAGAACAGTAATTTACTTCATATTCCTCGGACCAAATTGAGGACCATGGGAGACCGAGCATTCTGTGTGGCTGCCCCCCGCCTGTGGAACTCCCTCCCTGATGACCTGAGAGCTCCACAGTCACTGGTTGACTTTAAAAGCGGCATTAAGACTTTTCTTTTTAAGCAAGCCTATTCTGCTTTCACATGATTTTATCTTTGATCTTAGCTGATATCTTTATTGATTTTACTTGATTTTATCACTTGTTTTATTTTATTTATTTTTTAAGCAAGCCTAAATCTACATGATTTTATCTTTGATCTTAGTCGATATTATTGTTGATTTTATTTGATTTTATCACTTGTTTTATTTTTTATCTTTACCTTGTTACACATTGTAGCACTTTGAGATTTTTATTAATGAAAAGTGCATTACAAATTGAATTCATTATTATTATTATTGTTCTGTTGTTCCTAGAAGTTACGGACGCGTGATTTCATCTGCTGAAGTAAATTTATAGGAAACTGATTGATCACACAAGTTGTACATATGTGTTACATCTGATGGCACCATACATGTTTAATAATACATCTGGTGGCCTGTACGTTGCTTCTAATAATGGATTTAAATTGATTTTGTGTGGTCTCATATGAACTTGAAAACGGCATGTTGTCATCCTATAGATGTCCATGTTTTAGACTTTAAAAAAGATAGTTTGGCTGGGAAGTGAACAGGAAACTGTAGGTTGATGTCATTTGAAGCTAGAAATTGTCTTTAACACTAATTTGACTAAGGCTGCGCTTTTTTGTGCAAGTGAACTTGGCTTCTAAATCCCCCGGTCCCTTTCAGTGGGCTATATAATGTCGATTCACATGCTAATGACCCTGCTAATGACCCAATAATTCTACACCTACACCCCCCACCCCTATCCCTCAGTCCAAAATCCTTGGACCAAGTGCAGGCCTGGTATAACACGTAAGCATTTATCGCTGCCAGGTCAAGCATGTTGTAGAACACGGCAATGGGCCGCACCATATATACACGTGGAATCTGGTCCATTATACCGGTATGTCAGTTGACCTCAGGTCATGTGACATGTGTCGGTCCATCAGTTTACCTCAGGTCATGTGACCTGGGTCGGTCTGTCAGTTGACTTCATGTCGTGTGACCTGTGTCGTTTTGTCAGTTGACCTCAGGTCATTTGACCTGTGTTGGTCCGTCACTTGACCTCAGGTCATGTGACCTATGTCAGTCCATCAGTTGACCTCAGGCCATGTGACCTGTGTCGGTCCGTCAGTTGATTTCATGTCGTGTGACCTGTGTCGGTCCGTCAGTTGACCTTAGGTCATGTGACCTGTGTCGGTCCATCAGTTGACTTCATGTTATGTGACCTATGTCATTGTGTCAGTTGACCTCAGGTCATGTGACCTGTGTTGGTACGTCACTTGACCTCAGGTCATGTGACCTGTGTCAGTCCATCAGTTGACTTCAGGTCATGTGACCTATGTCGGTCCGTCAGTTGACCTCATGTCGTGTGACCTGTGTCGGTCCGTCAGTTGACCTTAGGTCATGTGACCTGTGTCGGTCCATCAGTTGACTTCATGTTATGTGACCTATGTCATTGTGTCAGTTGACCTCAGGTCATGTGACCTGTGTTGGTACGTCAGTTGACCTCATGCCGTGTGACTTGTGTCTGTCCATCAGTTGACTTCATGTCATGTGACCTGTGTCGTTGTGTCAGTTGACCTCAGGTCATGTGACCTGTGTTTGTACATCAGTTGACCTCATGCCGTGTGACCTATGTCGGTCCGTCAGTTGACCTCAGGTCATGTGACCTATGTCAGTCCATCAGTTGACCTCAGGTCATGTGACCTTTGTCGGTCCGTCAGTTGACTTCATGTCGTGTGACCTATGTCGTTTTGTCAGTTGACCTCAGGTCATGTGACCTGTGTTGGTCCGTCACTTGACCTCAGGTCATGTGACCTGTGTCGGTCCGTCAGTTGACCTCAGGTCATGTGACCTATGTCGGTCCGTCAGTTGACCTCATGTCGTGTGACCTGTGTCGGTCCGTCAGTTGACCTCAGGTCATGTGACCTGTGTCGGTCCGTCAGTTGACCTCAGGTCATGTGACCTGTGTCGGTCCGTCAGTTGACCTCAGGTCATGTGACCTATGTCGGTCCATCAGTTGACCTCAGGTCATGTGACCTATGTCGGTCCGTCAGTTGACCTCATGTCGTGTGACCTGTGTCGGTCCGTCAGTTGACCTCAGGTCATGTGACCTATGTCGGTCCGTCAGTTGACCTCAGGTCATGTGACCTGTGTCGGTCCATCACTTGACCTCAGGTCATGTGACCTGTGTCGGTCCGTCAGTTGACCTCAGGTCATGTGACCTATGTCGGTCCATCAGTTGACCTCAGGTCATGTGACCTGTGTCGGTCCGTCAGTTGATTTCATGTCGTGTGACCTGTGTCATTTTGTCAGTTGACCTCAGGTCATGTGACCTGTGTTGGTCCGTCACTTGACCTCAGGTCATGTGACCTGTGTCGGTCCGTCAGTTGACCTCATGTCGTGTGACCTGTGTCGGTCCGTCAGTTGACCTTAGGTCATGTGACCTGTGTCGGTCCATCAGTTGACTTCATGTTGTGTGACCTTTGTCATGTGTCAGTTGACCTCAGGTCATGTGACCTGTGTTGGTACGTCAGTTGACCTCATGCCGTGTGACTTGTGTCTGTCCATCAGTTGACTTCATGTCATGTGACCTGTGTCGGTGTGTCAGTTGACCTCAGGTCATGTGACCTGTGTCGTTTTGTCAGTTGACCTCAGGTCATGTGACCTGTGTTGGTTCGTCACTTGACCTTAGGTCATGTGACCTGTGTCGGTCCATCAGTTGACCTCATGCCATGTGACCTATGTCGGTACGTCAGTTGACCTCAGGTCATGTGACCTATGTCAGTCCGTCAGTTGACCTCATGTCGTGTGACCTGTGTCGGTCCGTCAGTTGACCTCAGGTCATGTGACCTGTGTCGGTCTGTCAGTTGACTTCATGTCATGTGACCTGTGTCATTGTGTCAGTTGACCTCAGGTCATGTGACCTATGTCGGTACGTCAGTTGACCTCATGCCGTATGACTTGTGTCTGTCCATCAGTTGACTTCATGTCATGTGACCTGTGTCGTTGTGTCAGTTGACCTCATGCCGTGTGACCTGTGTCGGTCCGTCAGTTGACCTCAGGTCT
Organism: Garcialebias charrua; assembly: GCA_038048925.1. Lineage (NCBI taxonomy): Eukaryota > Metazoa > Chordata > Actinopteri > Cyprinodontiformes > Rivulidae > Garcialebias > Garcialebias charrua. The sequence goes on along the minus strand of JBBPBX010017705.1, from coordinate 21,013 downwards.
TGTGACCTATGTCGGTCTATCAGTTGACCTTAGGTCATGTGACCTGTGTCGGTCCGTCAGTTGACTTCATGTCGTGTGACCTGTGTCATTTTGTCAGTTGACCTCAGGTCATGTGACCTGTGTTGGTCCGTCACTTGACCTCAGGTCATGTGACCTGTGTCGGTCCATCAGTTGACCTCATGCCATGTGACCTATGTCGGTACGTCAGTTGACCTCATGTTGTGTGACCTGTGTCGTTTTGTCAGTTGACCTCAGGTCATGTGACCTGTGTTTGTCTGTCACTTGACCTCAGGTCATGTGACCTCTGTCGGTCCGTCAGTTGACCTCATGTCATGTGACCTATGTCAGTCCGTCAGTTGACTTCATGTCGTGTGACCTGTGTTGGTCTGTCACTTGACCTCAGGTCATGTGACCTGTGTTGGTCTGTCAGTTGACCTCAGGTCATGTGACCTGTGTCGGTCCGTCAGTTAACCTCATGTCATGTGACCTGTGTCGGTCTGTCAGTTGATCTCATGTTGTGTGACCTGTGTCGGTCCATCAGTTGACTTCATGTCATGTGACCTATGTTGGTCCGTCAGTTGATCTCAGTTCATGTGACCTGTATTGGTCCATCAGTTGACCTTAGGTCATGTGACCTATGTCAGTCCGTCAGTTGACTTCATGTCATGTGACCTGTGTCGGTCCGTCAGGTAATGGACAACAATAGGTCAAGCATGTTGTAGAACATAGCAATGGGCATGTGCCGGCACGCACCGTATTTACATGTGCCAAGGACAAGGAGAGAGATAGTACTTGTAAGCAAAATAATTTATTTGACAGAACATCAGGGTTACAGGATAATCAGCATAGCAGAATAAGACTATTTTATGCATAAAATTGTTCTGGAGCAGACAAAGCTTTCCGTTCAGTGGATGTCCCAAAATGTTCAACTGTGAGATAACATCAGGGTCTGTTATGTGTGAATTCAGGTTAGGGCCTCTCTTCTGACTAAGGGGGAAGTGCAAGCAGAGTCTTACTTACCTGGTGGAAACACTGGAATGCAGTCTGGTGTGGTGGGGGTGTCTGAGTTGTGTGCACGCATATTTATAACAAAAGGCAGTTAATGGCCCACTAATGGTTGAGGAGAAGGAGGGGGTTTGTCCTCAGGATCTTAAAAATTCAGTCATTCTAGTGTTGCGTACAGACGTCATACTTGCTGTTGGTACGAATGTTTCTTTATAATCTATACCAGCTACTTGACTGTAACCTTTTGCTACATATCTGGCCTTATAGGTTTCAGTTCCATCTATGTTACTCTTAATCGTGAAGACCCATCTACCCCCCACTGCATTTTTATTTTCTGGCAATCTGGTCAGTGTAAATGTTTTGTTCTCTGTTAAGGATTCCATCTCTTCTTTCATTGCTTCTACCCATTTTTCAGCTTTAGGTGAACGTATTGCTTCTCTGTAACTTTGTGGTGTATTAAACAATGAACGATAGCAATAGTCAACATTTATCACTTCATCATCAGCACTCCCAGCCATACACTCATAGTCTTTTAAATATGCTGGTGTTTTTCTTTCTCTTTCAGAACGTCGTAGACAATGTTCATTTGCATTTTGTCTATTACTTGTGCTTTTTTCTTTTGAAATAGATTCAGATGAGACCTCTTGTGTTTCCTGTCTAACACTTGTGCTCCCTACACTCACTGTAGGTTCAGTAGAACTCCCATGTGCTCCTTCTGACACCTGGTGTTCTGCTTCTGACTCTAACTCAACAGGGATAGTTCTTTCCCTGATAGCAAACGGATTCCGGACCGGATCCGTTCCGGATCTACCGTAGGATCCGAAACGGATGCTTAAAACGGATCCGGATCGGAGTCCACTTGCACAGCGGATCGGATCCGATTCGGATCCGGATCACAGATCCAGATCGGATATGGTCCGGACCCTATCCGGATCCACTCATTAAAGAGGGTTTTTGGGTACATCCGGCCCGGATCCGTTTTGGACCCGTTCATGGAATGTTTCATCCGGCCCGGATCCGTTTTGGACCCGTTCATGGAATGCTTCATCCGGCCCACATCCGTTTATGTTACTCATATCGGAGGTGGACTAATTTGGTCCAGAACCTTTATTTATCATGAATTGAGAGAAGTAGCTAAAAACTTGTATACCAGCTCCAAAAAGACTCCATACATCTAACCAGTTTAACATTGAACACATGAAAATAATTTATTGTGAAGCTGCAAAAGACCTAAAATTGGGTTCTGAGTATATTTACAGTTTTGAGGCTGCACAATGGCGCAGTTGGTAGTACTGTTGCAGGTGTTAAAATCCCAGCCAGATGTCTTTCTGCATGTGTTTGCATGTTCTCCGTGTACATGCATGGGTTCTCTAGGTACTTCATCTCGTCTGTTATCCACAAACTATGCTGTACTGTTCTCCCTACTCTATACCAGGACAAAACGAAGCCCCTTTTTTTCATTTATCAAGACTTTAAAGTTTTCACTTTTTAACCCAGGAAAGTTAGTTAACAGAACTCAAAAATTTAAGTACAAGATGAGACATTTTTAAAGGTAACAAAAATCAATTTTTATTAGTTTGTTGCCCTTGATCCAAGTACAGAATACATGTACGGTACTCAGAAATGTTGACTTTGTATTAATCAAAGCACATGAAACAAAACTTACAAAAAATCTCAAGCAGCTGATAATGTTTAAATACATCAAGTAGAACAAACTTGAAATGACTACACTGTTAAAATAAATAGGGTGGTTAAACTTAAAACCTTGAGTTCAAAAGCTGCCTTAAAAACAAGTTAACGCAACTTCAAATGTTTTTTTTCCAACTTAGGATGGCAAGCTAGAAAAGTAGCCCAATTTATGATGTCATTGTTTAAATATGATACCATAAGTTGAAATGACTAACTATAGAACATTATTCATTCTCCAAAAATTGAGTACTGGTACTCTTGTCAAGTAAAATTACAATCATATTCTATTTGAACTCAAATAACTAAGTTATACCCCTGTTTAATTAATGTTTACCGGTACTTGTTGTATGAACTTCATACTCTGAGTTTAAACAACTTGCAAAGTTACACTATCCATTCATAAAAACTTGTTTTCATTTGTTAAAGTAACAAACAATTACTGTATACCCAATATATACTTTCAACTCTCATGTTAAAGTTAAACTGACATACCAATTCCCTTTTTGAATTCATTTAACTCAAGATTTTAAGGCAGCAATTGAACTTAAAAAAGCAATTTAAGTAAACTAACATTTCCAAATATTGTTCCCTGTCTCCACTAAGAATGCCAAGTTCACCATTTTCCTAAAAATAATTACACCAAATATGCTTCCATTTCAAATATGAAATATTAATTTTTATCTTTCTCTATCAAATACAGATGAGACCAGCCTTAAATCAAGTGTAAAAGAAAACATTTGTCCAAGACAAGCAGAAGTGTTGACATTTACTGGAGGACCGAAACTGACAAATAAAAACAGAAATACCATATGTATATACATATATATATATATATATATATATATATATATATATACATATATATATATATATATATATATATATATACATATATATATACATATATATACATATATATATATATACATATATATACATATATATATATACATATACATATATATACATATATATATACATATATATATATATATATATATATATATATATATATATATATATATATATATATATATATGCACTTAAAAGGCTCCAATTAATTAAGAACTTTGTTTTATAAATTTAATAGACCATCTATAATGTCCATATTTTTAACACAATTTCCAGTTTACTGTACACTGTATTCTAAAAAAAGAGAAGAAAATGTCCTTACTTTTATGGAAGGGGTGTTGCAGGGGAGGGAGAAAGGCTTATTGGGAGGGACTTGCAGAAGTTGCAGGTGAGTGAGGAGGGGCAAGTGAGTGAGGAAGGGCAGGTGAGTCCAAAATGGCAGCTGAGGTGGAGGGGCAAGTGATGCAGAAGGTGATGTTGATGCTGGTGCAGGTGAGTGAGGAGGGGCAGGTGAGTCCAAAATGGCAGCTGAGGTGGAGGGGCAAGTGATGCAGAAGGTGATGTTGATGCTGGTGCAGGTGAGTGAGGAGGGGCAGGTGAGTCCAGAAAGGCAGCTGAGGTGGAGGGTACTGGTGATGCAGAAGGTGCTGGTGAGTGAAGAGAGACAGGTGAGTCAGGAGAGGCAGCCGAGTTATATATAAAAAAAGAAATAAAATAAAAAAGAAAATAAAAAAGTCCTTACCTTTATGGAGGGGCAGGTGATGCAGAAGGTGCTGGTGAGTGAAGAGGGACATGTGAGTCAGGAGAGGCAGCCGAGTTATATAAAAAATAAAAATAAAAATGTTACCTTTATGGAGGGGCAGGTGATGCAGAAGGTGCTGGTGATGCTGGAGGGTCAGGTGATGCAGAAGTCGCTGGTGGTGCTGCTACAGGTGAGTGAGGAGGGGCAGGTGAGTCCAGAAAGGCAGCTGAGGTGGAGCTCCCTGATCTGCTATACTCTTGGGCACGCGCCCAGCCTGAGCAAAGACAAACGCTTAATAAATTACTGTCAAATTCAGAATACAGTTTAATGTGTAATATAATCTTAATTTAATCTTTAATCTAAATAAATGGCATTCTTTACAATAAATAAACTATACTAACAATAATAAAAATCTTAATAAATACAATAACAGTCAGAACCAGAACAATAAGCAGCAACAAAATGTTTACAATCTAACTAATCAAGTTTTTAAGTTTTTGTCCAAAAAGACCAACTTGTCTACATTTTCTGCTAAAAGCACAGATCTAGTTGCAGTGAATTTCTCCAGCAGTGGAGAAAATTATCTTAATAACAACAGTAGCAGCAGTGTGGCTGTATTTTTCCTCATTACTCACAACAAGCTCTTCTTGGACCTGCTCCCACATGTCCCTGGAAAAGTTCAGAGTTCAGTCATCACAGACATCTTTGCTGCAGGTGATCTGGCAAATTTCCCTGAAGCGGAAGAAGTCAACTGCTATCTCTGTCCCAGACTGAAAAAAAAACACAAAGAGAAAGAAGCTCAGAGGTGACAGGGCCTTCTCAGTTGCAGGTCCAAGACTGTGGAATGAGTTGCCACTGAGTGTCAGGCAGTCTCGCGTAAAAACCCACTTCTATTCCCTCGCCTTTAACACTATGTCATTTGTTTTGATCCTCTCTGTAATATACACTGTTCACCATTTTAGTTAGTTTCTGTTGCTATTTCTATCTATATTATGTTTTTATTTTTTGTTTTCCTGTCTGCTTTGCTGGTTTGTTTCTATTGTACAGCACTTTGGTTGGCCTTGTGTCTGTTTAAATGCTCTAAAAATAAAGTGGTATGGTAATATTTCAAATGTTTATTTCTTTTAATGTTGATGGTTATAACTGCTAACTAATGAAAACCCTAAATTCAGTATCTCAGAAAATTGGGATATTATTTAGACCACTGGGAAAAAAATAGGATTTTTAGAAATGTTGGCCAACTAAAAAGTATGAACATGAAAAGTATGAGCATGTACAGCATCAATACTTAGTTAAGATTCCTTTTGTCAGGATTACTGCAGCAATGTGTTGTGGCATGGAGTCGATCAGTCTGTGCCACTGCTCAGGTGTTATGAGCCCAGGTTATTCTTGCAGATTTAATTTTCCAACAGGACTTGGCACCTGCACATAGTGCCAAAGCTACAAGTACCTGGTTTAAGGACCATGGTATCCCTGTTAACTGACTAGCAAACTCGCCTGACCGTAACCCCACAGAAAATCTATGGAGTATTGTGAAGAAGATGCGATACACCAGACCCAACAATTCAGAAGAACTGAAGGCCACTATCAGAGCAATCTGGGCTCTCATAACACCTGAGCACTGAGCAGTGACACAGACTGATGGACTCCATGCCACGCCGCGTTACTGCATTAATCCAGGCAAAAGGAGCCCCAACTAAGTATTGATGCTGTAAATGCTCATACTTTTCATGTTCATACTTTTAAGTTGGTCAACATTTCTAAAAATCTTTTTTTTTTTTTATTGGTCTTAAGTAATATTCTAATTTTCGGAGATATCGAATTTAGGGTTTTCATTAGTTGTCAGTTATAATCATCAACATTAGAAGAAATAAACATTTGAAATATATCAGTCTGTGTGTAATGAATGAATATAATATACAAGTTGCACTTTTTGAAAGGAATTACTGAAATAAATCAACATTTTCATGATATTCTACTTGTATGACCAGCACCAGTATGTCAATGAACAGTATAAATCCTGAGAAAACAGACCAGTCATCAATTCAGTTTGTCACGACTTAAAGGTTTAGTATGTAATTTCTGGAACACGCTGGAACTTAGGAAAATTTTGAACAGAGACACGTTTCTGGTCCCTTGCTCTTGCCCTAGCTCTGCTGAAATTCAAATTCAAGCTCTGTTTTTATTGGCTGATTCAAATTCAAGCTCTGTTTTTATTGGCTGGTTACAAAATCTGTTTTTATTGGCTGGTTAACGGTGGGTCACTGTGGCTTTTTAGAAATGCTTTTAGAGAAGCAAGGGGACAATAGTTTTTTTCAGAGATTACTTGTCTAAAATCAGTATGTCAGGAGGTAGTGACAGAGTGAAGAAATATGTTAAAAATATATTGTTAGAAAAGTTAAATACTGAACCTTTAAGGTTTGAACAAGGGGAAGTCCTTAAAGGTCCGCTGACATGATTAGTTTACTATTCATAAAATTGCTCAAAATATATCGTTTTTGCAAACAAAATGATAAATCACTTTAATTTTGCTTTAAAGGTGATTTTGAACTTCAAGCCGTGTTTAATCATGGGAAAACCGATTACACACGAACGCACCATCTGTGACGTTAAACCGGGCAGAGCTCTGGGCTTCTCACAGTGCGCGTGTGTGAGCAGCTCCACATGAAGGTCAGTCTGATACAGCATCAGACCTAAATTAGATCCTGTTGTTTCTTGTTCCGTCACCCAAACTATTTTCTGCTTCCCAAAATGAAGACAAATAGCTCAAATCTTCACATAGATTGATAAATTCATTGTGTTTTAAATTGTCCGCTATTAAAGAGACCAGAGCCCTCTGCCTCTCACTACGTCACAGATGGTGCGTTCGTGTGTAATCGGTTTTCCCATGATTAAACACGGCTTGAAGTTCAAAATCACCTTTAAAGCAAAATTAAAGTGATTTATCATTTTGTTTTCAAAAACGAACGTATTTAAATGTTAAAATATATATATATATATTATATATATATATATATATATATATATATATATATATATATATTGAGCAATTTTATGAATAGTAAAAAAAATCATGTCAATGGCACCTTTAAGCATGTTAGGATGTTTGATGAGCTGTTCACCTAATACACAGATGTAATGTTAATTATTTCATGACACTCACTGTGCAGGGTCTGAAAAATCCAGGCATCTTCATGCAGGACAGCTTGGTGTGTGTCATGGAAATCTACGGCAGTAAGATCAAAACAGAAAGTCCACGATGTGAGCTGTGTAGAAATTACAGCAACACAAAAATGAACATGTGCGTCAACATCTGCAGAAATGAAAACACAGACAGCAACAACTTCTCCTTACCTGTGTGGTGCACATGTGTGGATGGACCAGGGGGGGCGTGACGCTTTGGAGGCTGTCGAGAGAGAGGTGATATTACAGTAGATGTAGCATAAAACAAAAAATAAACGAAAAAACATTGACATGTCTTTGCTGTACCTTTCCGACGATGCTGTGGTGGTATGTGAAGGTGGGCAGGTCAGTGATGGGATGGTGGAGCAGCAGGCTGTGAACATGAGCAGATACAAATTGATTAACAGATGAAGTTACTGTGTGTAACATGACACAACTCAGAAAAATAAAAAATAACATTTCATTACTGTACCTGGAGGGAGGGAGCGGGGAGGCGTCTTTTTACTGGGGAGAGGGTGAGCTGTCCATGGACTCCTGGCTTGCTGCAGGAGGACAAGTGCCACAGCAGCATCTCCATCAGCTCTGGCTCATCCTAAAAAGAATGAAAGAGATTATCAGAATCAAATGCTTTAGAACAGTTTGACTTTATTATTTAATGTCCTTTTCTAATAGTTTTATTTCAGTAAATCCATTCAAACTGTAGTTTTATTTCAGTAAATCCATTCAAACAGTGAAACTTGTATATTTTATTAATTCATTACACACGGACTGATATATTTCAAATGTTTATTTCTTTTAATGTTGATGGTTATAACTGATAACTAATGAAAACCCTAAATTCAGTATCTCCTAAAATTGGGATATTACTTAGATCACTGGGAAAAAAATAGGATTTTTAGAAATGTTGGCCTTGTCAAAAAATATATCCCCTCCTATATCAAAGGATTAGACAGGTAAGAGCGATATCAAATTTTCTACATAATGACACATGTCCACTGTGCTATTGTGCTGTAATATACGGTAATTAACTTGCAGCTGCATGATTAAAAAAAAAACTTGCAGAATTGTTCATTAATTTAAAGATTACTCACCTACCCTAGTTATATTGTTTAATTTATGTATTATTTATGAGTTTTTAGAACTAATGATAACTAAACCACTGGACCGTTTTTATTTAAATTAATCTGCCAACACAACTTTTTTCTAGCGCTTACCTTGCAGGGGTGTCAAACGCCGCATATTATAAAATGTAATTCCGTGTGAGCCGTACAATATTTTTTTAAACTAAAAACAAGTAAATGTGTACATTTTATGAAGCCCAACACTTTTAAAGTACAATAAGTATCTGAATGCTTTTTAATAACATTGTTATGCTGTTGTTAACAATGATAAAGTATTTCTTACCATTAATGTGACTTCTGGTGCTGCATAGTTTTGCTGATGGCCTTGTAGTCTGGTTGATATGTAGTGAGGTTAAGTTGACCACCTGAATGACCAGCGACATCACCTCACCAAGCTGCTCGCCACAGATCTGAGCACAAAGCGCCTCCTGATGTAGGATGCAGTGAAAACTTAAAATGGGTCTCTTTTCCTGTTCACGAAGCAGTGCTACAAATCCTCTGTTTTTCCCCACCATGCACGGAGCACCATCAGTACACACTGAAATAAGTTTGTCCATCTGTAGATTTTTTTCTCTCTTTTTCTTTTCTTTGTGCAAATAGGTGATTTCCAGTCCTCGTGCTTGGACATTGTTTGTGGTGTCCCACAGGGTTCAGTATTGGGGCCAAAGTTGTTTAATTTATACATAAATGACATATGTAAGGTCTCTAAATTGTTTACTTTTGTTTTATTTGCAGATGACACAAATATTTTTTGTACAGGTGAAAATTTACGGCAGCTTTTGATAGAAATTAATTTAGAGTTATGTAAATTGAAAAAGTGGTTTGATATTAATAAATTATCTCTAAATTTAGATAAAACCAAGTTTATGTTATTCGGGAATTGTAACGGGCATAGTGAGTCACAAATAAAAATTGATAATGTGATATTGGAGAAAGTGACGGAAATTCGGTTTTTGGGAGTATTGATTCATAATAAGATCTGTTGGAAACCTCATATTAAGTATGTTCAATCTAAAATAGCAAGAAGTGTAGCTGTTCTCTCTAATGCTAGAAAATTTTTAAATTATTCTGCTCTTCATATTATTTACTGCTCACTTATTTTGCCATATCTAAATTACTGTGTGGACGTTTGGGGCAACACTTACAAAACCTCGCTCCAACCATTATGCACATTACAGAAAAGAGCCATTCGATTAGTTCATAAGGTTGATTTTTATTGTCATACTAACAATTTATTTATTCATTCTAATTTTATTAAATTCCAAGATTTGATAGAGTTTCAAACTGCACAATTTATGTATAAAGTTAGAAACAAACTATTACCAGAAAATATACAAAATTTATTTACTGACAAAGTCGGGAGATATGACTATAGAGAAAACCTGAATTTCAGAACTTTGAAGGTGAGAACAACAATGAAAAGAATGTGCATTTCGGTCATTGGAGTGAGGATTTGGAATAAACTCACCAAAGAGTTGAAGCAAAGTCCAAGCATGAGGTATTTTAAGAAAAGACTAAAAATGATTATTATTCAAAAGTATAAGGATGATCAAGGGTGAGAAATTGGATGGTAATGATAGAACTGAGGATGATTTGGACAATTGGGTGCTGATCTGTGTATATGTGTGTAAATATATGTGGATGTGTAAATAAGGAAATGTTATCTATGTATTTATGCAGGTAGATGTGTATGTATATCTACGTGAGTAGGTATATGTAGATACTTTCATCTAGTCCAGAAAATACTGTTTTTATTTTTTATTTTATTTTTTAATTATTAAAATTAATATTACTTCTTTTTTTTCTGGAAGGGATACAGGCAACAGGAAGACTATTTATCCTATGAATTATTGAATGGATAAGGGGTATGATAATATAAGTTAAACTTCATCATACTCCTTTTCAGACTCACAGTCACCATTAGAGGAAAGGAAAAGAAACAAATGTATATTAGCATATAAAAATTGGGTATGTTTATTTGATATTAAGATTGTATCTATACTTGGAAACATGAAAGTATTCAGTATTATGTTTTGTGGTGAAATGTCTGTCTGAAATAAAATTTATCATCATCATCATCAACTCAGTGAAAGTTTTTAATAAATCATCCCCTCTTGTTGTCCCTTTCAGAGGCAAAACAGCAAGACTTTCTTCACGTAGTGTGTCATGGCATGTCTTTTATTCGTTTAATTATCTTGTCTTTATCCGAAAAGTCGTCAAAAAGTTCATTGGCAACATAAGCATGAATGTTTTGGCGTACTCACCATCTGTGAATGGCTTCCCGTTTCTCACAATGGCTAAAGCACCAGCAAAACTAGCTGAATTCCAGTCACCTTGTTGAGTCCAAACACGAAGGTGCTGCTGATCAGCTTGCAGCTCTTCACATGCTTTTTTCCTGCTGTCCCCCACAGGATATTTTGATGCAAAGGCAACATGTCGTGTCGAAGTGCCGCTTTATATTTGAGCGTTTCATCGAGGCAATTTTATCATTGCATATCAGACACACTGCAGAACCTGCTCTCTCCACAAAAGCAATCACACGGGTTTCTACAACTAGCTAAGCTAGCTGCTAGGAGGGATGTTTACTTCCTGATCAGTCACCCGCGGACAGCTGTGATTGGCTCTAGTCAGTGCCAGTCACCCACGGACAGCTGTGATTGGCTCCAGCCACTCGCGGCCATGTTTTATATTTTTATCGACTTTTTAAAAATATTATTATTAAAGATTTGTCTGAGAGCCATATGCAGCCATCAAAAGAGTCATATATGACTCGCGAGCCATAGGTTCCCGACCCCTGACTAGAACAAAGTCAAGAAACAGAAACAGTTTAAAACTAGGATGACTCTGATTCTTAGCTTTTGAGCTAGCAGTTAGCCCAACACGGTCGGGTCACGTGGCTCAAATAAAACACTTAAAATAAAGCATGTGAAACCCACAAACGACCAGAATACAACGCTAGCAAACAGTTTAAAGCCTAACATGCATGTTTTTGGACTGTGGGAGGAAACCGGAGCACCCGGAGAAAACCCACGCATGCACAGAGAGAACATGCAACTCCACCCAGAAATTCCCACTTTCATCTGCACATAACAGTTTGAAGAGTTTACTTACAGTGCAAGAAGTTAATCCACCGAAGGAGATCTCTCTGTAGCTGCTTCCTGCAGCTCGAACGTCGCTCTAACTGAAAACTGGTTTGAAAAAAAGCGCGGCGCAAATGAACATCCACTCAGAGGGCTGATTCAAATGAGGCAGGCGGAGCAATCCAAAACGCCTGAAGCACCTACGTACCACGAATCACGGCCGGACCCAATACGTTGCACTGTAGGGGGTCGCTCGAGTGTCGGCTGATCCCTGCTCCGGAGCAGAGCTGCGACTGAGGTGCAAAACGTAGACACGCAGAGCGGATGAAGGGCGGAGCAAAACGAGGTCCGCCCCGGAGTCCTCTGCTATGAGGGTTTATATCTAAAAACATAATCAAACATGTCTAGATCAGTCTGAGTTTGCCATTCATTCACAGTTTTAGTTACAAATTTAACAAGTCAATGTTTGCAAACTCTTCCTGTGTTTGGGTATTAGACTAAATACGATGGGCTGTATTTATCATAACCCACAAAAATGCCCTTATCACACCTCAGATCTAGCTTTTTCATAATTTGTCTATACGCGTAACACACAGACCCAAATGCCTTCATTTTAGAAAGGTCAGGCACCTTTCCTGTCAGCAGGTAGTATGGAGTTTGTTTCAAATGATTGTTGAAACACCTGTTTCGAATTATTGCAGAAGCCATTACAGCATAAGTCCACAACTCTTTAGGTAAATTACTTTCTATCAACATGCATCTTGCCATTTCAAACAATGTTCTCCAGCTTCTTTCAGCTGTGCCATTTTGGTGTGGTGAGTAAGGTGCAGATGTCTCATGTCTGATAGAATATTTACTCAATATAGACTGAAAGTCTTTCGACGTGAACTCTGTGCCATTATCAGATCTAATGCATTTTATTTTACCATAAGGGGCAACATCTGCAATAAACTTTTCGGTAGCTTTGACTGTGTCACTCTTAGCTTTAAGAAAATAAACAAATATTGTACCTGGATAGTCATCAGTAAATGCTATTGTGTACCTGAAACCGCCTTTTGCAGCAGGCTCAATAGGACCAGCTAAGTCTGTATGGACTAATTCAAGAGCATTTTCTGCTTTAGCATCAGCTTGTCTGTTTCTGCTTTGACAAAATTTACCCATAATGCAAGTTTCACAGTCTAGGTTCGTTTTATCATCCTTCCCTTTAATTTTCATGCCTTTTACCACGTTTTCTAGCTTTAGTAGGTCTTGGAAATTACAGTGGCCTAACATTTTATGCCACTCCTGAATGTCATAACAACCCGAAATCACATCATTTTGTTCATCCTCATAATTTTCATCATTTTTATTATCATTGTCAAAAATGTCTAAATAATAAAGTCTGTCATATACACTAATGCCAAACCTGGTACCATCCTTGGCGAAGAGATGACTGCATTCTTGTTTGAAGTTGACCGAGGCTCCCTTGGACGTCGCTGCTTTCACAGAAAAGATGCTTTGTGGATACGTTTGGACGTACAATGCCCGTTTGATCTCCACCTTCACCTTCCATCCTTGTGTGTCCCACAGCCAGACCTCCGAATCACCTCTCTTCAAAGCCACACCATTTGTCCTCGTCCTGTCAGCAAGCTCAATGAAGTGTTGTTTTGGTTGAAACGTGTCATCCCAGTGTTTGAACCTTTTAAGATCAGTGATGATGTGTGAGGTCGCTCCGGTGTCCACCATCAGGCCTCTCTGTTTCAATCTGCTGATCTGTGCGTCGTTCGTCTTGAATGCAAATGAGTGATCATCCTCCACTTGTCTCCGCACTGCTCCGCTCCTGAAGCCACTTGCTGTCATCACACCATCCACATTTGTATTAAAGTTCACAGTACTTTCATAGCTTCTCAGCTTCACTTTGAACTCAGCAAATGTCAGTTTATCGTCACTGCTTTATGTGATGTGGACTACAAACGGTTTATAAGGTTCTGGTAAACCTTTCAACCAGCGGCGGCCGCCACTAGAGGGCGCTAGGGGCGCCGCCCCTCTGGAACCTGTAGCTCTTCACCATTTGAAGATTTAATTTTTTTTAAATAAAAATGAAATAATAAAATAAAAATATTTCGAAATGTATGCATATATGTTTTTAGTTGTGTAGGATAAATAATTTATGAGTAATGATGTTTGTTTCAAAAAACGTTTTCTGATTGTGACGTACTTCTGGTTCCCCCGCTGGGCGCCGCTAACCACACGCTAACGGCTTTTCCATTGAATCTAATTATAAACTAGTGCTAAGCGCATGCGCAGTTTATGTCCCATCTGTCCAAAAGTATTGGACTGTACAGGTCGCATTTTCCGTCGCCCTCGAGCCTGGACTCGTCTCGTGATCGCTGCGGTTCGTGTGTTTCCGGTTAGCCGAGGAGGAGGGGGGAGCGGGGGACCATCTCTGTACACAGTCAGAGCTGACACACGCAACTAGCGACGTTGAACAGCAGTAATTATTAATGGTGCCTTTCTACACAGGTAAGCAAGTAATATTAAGTGAGTTTAATGAATCGCTACATGAGCAAAGTTTGAGCTGATCTCTCTGTGTGCGTGACGTGGTGTGTTGTGTTGCTGTCAGTCAACAGTAGCTAGCTACTAGCTGTGCTTATCTGTGGTGTATAGAGCTTTGGAGCGCATGTGACTGTGAGGGGGCGTGTCAGGGGCGTTCCCGTCTCGACCGCCATTTTTCCTGGTTAGAAAAAAAGAAAAGACCCGACTTGCCTCCACTGACATTCCTAGTCATTTTAGCAGACCTGGGGCCTCATGTACAAAGACTTGCGTGGATTTCTTACTGAAAAGTGATGTACGGTCAAATCCAGAAATCTGCGTACGCACAAAAAAATCCAGATGTATCAAACTGTGCATACGCCGGTATCCACGCACATTGCTTTTGTACATCACAATCAACGTGGAATTGAGCGCACATGAGAGAGTGGCTGACTCCGCCTTTGACACGCCTCCATATAAATATGCAAATTCATTTAAATATGCCCTGCACGTTAGGAATGTCGTCTTTGCTCTATTGCAAATCATGTCGAAACGTGGAAAAAAGAGTAACTTCACGGACTGTGAACTGGAGACACTTCTGAGTGACGTAGAGAGGCACAGAAGAAGGTTTTGTTTGGCACACTCAGCGCACAACAAACCGTCCACTTTTAAATGAGAAGTTGACCCAGCTATTTTAACATGCCTATAGGTCAGTGGTTAGCGTGTTCGCCTTTCGTCCTGAAGATCATGAGTTCGAATCTCACATGGTACAACGTTTTTTTTTTTATAAATTCATTCCAGATTTAAAGAACACAAGAAAACTATTTAGAATGAACAACATGAAATGAAACAATACATGAAATGAAGGCAAAAGAGGATTTCTTGTGGGTTTTTTTAAATAGTTTTCTTGTGTTCTTTAAATCTGGAATGAATTAAAAATAAAGACAAACGTTGTTTTCATTTAAATATACCCTGCAACAGAGGAATGTCGTCTTGTCCCATCATGCATCACGTTCTTCAACTGCTAAAACAGCTAGAAATGAACAAAAAACAAGAATTTAAGCTGTGCAGAACTATTCAGTCTTTCTGTTTTTTATATTTTTTGCAGGTTGTATTCTGATTGCGTCCATGTGGATGTAATAATTGTTCATCATGTGTGTTTGGGTGGAAATGATCATTATTACCCCATCATGAACAGTTTCCAGAATCACCTGTAGGTGTCGCCAAAGGAACACAAACCACAGAAACGTGCGTACGCCTGGACTGGAGCTGCCGTGGCGGTGCGGACATATCCACGTTCAGTTCTGTTTTGATACATACGGAGTTTTGCGTGGATAGTGACGTACGCACGGTTTTTGTGTGTACGCACAGTTGATACATGAGGCCACTGGTCTGCGTCAGTGTTTACACCACAAATAATTTTTATAATTACAAGTCACTGTGAGAGCTGGTCCAATCTAAGAACAGCTGGGTAGATGATTTGGACATTTTTAAAGCCCCCAGATTGTAAATACGTTGAAGGTACGTTGTTTTTGGCTCCTTAATTGTACATAAATTATTAATTTACATTTCTTTCAGAATCAAACAACCTTCTGTATGCTATGAGTATTAAAAACTGAGAACACTTGATTTTTAAAGTATGTTTTTTAACTAAATTACAAAGGTCCAAGTTGAAAATTACCTTATTTTTAATGACTTGAGCATGTCTAATAACATGTAGACTTCAAATCTTGATTAGATTACTATAATCACTATATACAGTATATGTATTAAGATGCATATATATATATATATATATATATATATATATATATTATACATTGTCTTTTCATTCACCATTTTAATTGTGTTGTTCACAGGTTCTGCTCTGACTCTGAGCCACCAGAACACCGTGGGTCATGCTGA
>JBBPBX010017703.1:32973-46506 GCA_038048925.1 Garcialebias charrua | reverse complement strand
TATATTTAATTATTATTTATTTTATTTTATTTTATATTTTTTTATTTATTTATTTATTTATTTATTTTTTAGAGAGAGAAAGAAAGAAAGAAAGAAAGAAAGAAAGAAAGAAAGAAAGAAAGAAAGAAAGAAAGAAAAGAGAAAGTAAGACAACAGAACAACAATTATCCACAAAAAGAGCACAAGGCAAACACACCAAACCTCCATCCACAATCCTGCAAAGCACATGACAGAACACAGCAACGAAACATACAAGCATAAAGACTAATAATATTCATGACCTTGCAGTAGAATTCTATAAATACACATACCCATACCTACAAATATATATACAGTATACATACATATACATTTATATTCATTCATATACCCATCTACATATCTGCATATATCTACATATACATCCCTGCATCCAATTGTGTGTGGTTGTGAGCATGCATAAGTGAATAAGGTTCCTCCAATAGAACATTTAGCAGCGACTGTGAAGCATCAGAGATCTGTCCCCCCAAAGCCCGAGACAGACGAAGGGGCGATCAAGGCCCAAGACCCCAGGAAGGACCCCGAGCGCCGAGTCCCAAGGACCACCCAGTTATCATATAGTTAAAGGAACTTTAAACAGAAAACTTTATTTTGTAGCTCCTTCTCTGTGTTTAGGAGCCAGAATAATTAACATGTATAGTTTTAAACTAGACTCACAGTTAAAAACCTTCTTTGTTCAGCAGCTAGATGTTTTACCTCGAGTGTCCCAGTCCATGTGTGTGATGTAACTGGACACTCCTTTACAGATGCCGATTCTCTTGGTGCTCAGCACATTGTAGATGTCAACAAAGCTGTCATGTGATGCCACGGCCAGGTATTTACCTGGATCTGAGAGTGAGACAGAGAAAACAGAGCAGAGACAGTGGTGTTCACACTGATAGTGTTGAAAAGTGTTCAAATATAATTTCTGTATCAGTTGGTTTTAGTGATCATAATGTCCTTACTGACAGCCCTGGACCCTGGTTGTAAAATCAAAAGTTCCTAGGCCTAAAGTAATATATAAAATAATTTATAAATCTTTTCAGAACATGACTTAATAAATGATGTAGCAAATGTACAGCAGAATGATGTTTCAGATCACACATGCAGAGCTAGTATTAAACACTTGTAATGTTTATGTTTTATTTTTATTTTTTTTAGCTGTGTGTGGTAGTATTGTAGTCAAGACAACCTAACCCGAGACCAAGTCAAGACCAAGACCAGAGTGTACCAAGGCCAAGACAAGACCAAGACTTTTAGGGTCTGAGACCAAGTCGAGACCAATACCTCAAGTAAAATATATGAAATGTAAAATTTTCTTAACAATTTTTTTAAAGAAAAGTTACAAACTGCAACTTAAAGTTTGCTTTTGAATGAAGTATCAGCTTTTATAATTTTTCAAAGCTACATAACAAAGAAATCAGACATTCAGTGGCCTAACTTCATGTGATTCAACAATAAAATTACACAACTGTTGAATTGGAAGCAGTTTCGTCACATGCCAAGTCTTAAAAAACTGTCAAAACACTCATATAATCATATAGGTGCACAATCATTTCTCACTTGCTTGGAGTGACCAGTGTTGCCAGATAGAGTCATGCAAGAACCGTTCGTACGCACAGATTTGTTCTTAAATTGTGCGTACGAGTGATTTAGGATCATTTGTGGCATTCAACAATGTTTTCGTATTCTAAGATTTTTTTCAGATACGAACAAAATTTACGTGTGGTCCAGACCTGTCGTATATTTTACGAGCAGTCAGTCTGCTGTTATCCAGACGGATTTTCTTCACTAATAACTTTATATTTCGTTATTCAGAAAATATTTTGAGTTTAAAAAAATCACGCACCATAATTATTTTTGACAATAGGTTATTCTGTTTGAATTAGAATTATAATTTTAAATGTAATAATGACTAACGAAAAAAATATTTAAATTAAAATCAATTTGTTATTAATGCCGTTTTCTAACACTACAATATTAATATGAAGATCTCAAACTAAAACCAACTTAAATTATGAATTAATTTAAGTTTAATTTGTCTCGGTAACGCAGACTTTTCCTTGACCTCCTCCTGTTGCAGTCATAGAGCACCGTGCTGCGGCGAGACGTTTTTTTGAAGCCATTTTCAGATCAAACCATTTTTTCTTGATTTCTGATACTGTACGACCCACGGGAGACACAACATTAACAGCAGTGGTTATTTCATGCCATTCAGAGGCGTAGCCAGAATTTCATGAGGGGCGGTTCGTTTAAAATAAATCTGGACCTTTTCAGACAAGCATGCCTCGATAGCTCAGTGAGAAGAGTGTTGGCTCGCCGTTCCGAACCTTATGGGTTCAATTCCCACATGGGACAACGTTTTTTTTTTTTTATTCATTCCAGATTTAAAAAACACAAGAAAACTATTTACAATACAACAAGAAATAAAGCATAAAGTTTTTTAATCTGGAATGAATAAATAATCTAAAAAAAAAAAAAAAAAAAAAGTCATACCTTGTGGGAATCGAACCCACGAGGTCTAGATAAGGTTAGGAGCAGCTAACGGCGCAATGCGTTCCCAGTGAGCCACCAGGACGTGTGTATATTTTAAGGTCCACATTTATTATAAACAAACATTCTTTGGCTTTAGCTGGTCCTTTAATCCCATGAGTGACGCTGCTAAAAAGGACAGATTTTCTTTTCTCGATCTCGGAGAGCAGAACTTCAATCTCCGCACCCGTAAAGTTCTTCTTTTTACTTTTCGCTGTCATTTTTATGAACGGACACTTCCTGCTCTCTGAGGCAGGAAACGTAGCCTTATATGGTGTTTTGAGGGGTGGGAATTATGTAAATAACCTCTCCGCGTGCACGAGCAGGTGGATAGAACAGGTGCAATTCATTATATTTACGCAGCTCATTTACACACTTTTCCTGAGGATAGAAGAGTTTGTTGAATCTGACGTGGCATGTTCATACGAACGCTTCGTACGAACAAAAGTAATGGTGCATTCACACCTAACAGCGTTTCAACGGCAGGAGCGTCCAGCTTACATGCAAAGTCAATGGGGGACGCGCTTCCAGCCGCGTCTTGGCGTCACGTCACGTGCGTGTTGAGCGTGATGGAAAGCGTTTTTCCGTGCACGTGAACCCGCGTCAGCCTCCAAAGCACACGTTGATTTAGCTGAAGATTTCGCGGTTCAAACGTTCAAACGCCGTTCAACTCTCCCTGATTGGTTGATCAGGGAGAGTCGGGGGGAGAAGAGAGGGGGTCAGGGGGAGAGGGGGAGAGTCCCTATGTGACGCGGAAACGATTGCGCAACTATGTGACGTATTGTTTGTGGGACACAGAAAAAACCCGCGGAGTCATGGACTATGGAAGAGAAACTCATTGTAGCTGTGTGTTCGCGACAAGTCCTTCACGACCAGTCAAGTCTGCTCTACAGAGACAGAAATAAAAAGCTCCTCGCCTGGCGGAGTGCAGTGAGGACTCGGTATACCGGTAAGCTCCTCCCACACACCCCGCAGCAGTTTCGCGTTCTGGCGTTCTGGTCTGGACACCAAGTGCGTCCACTTGCGTGCATGACGAGCTTTTTGGAAGTTGAAACGCTGTTCGGTCTGGATGTACCATAAGAGAAATTTAGGATGAAAATACGAACATGTTCTTGCATGAGGCCCAATGTTTTCCAGCCCAAAAGTCTGTTAAAATCTGCCACATCACACAAAAATCTGCCCAATCA
Organism: Garcialebias charrua; assembly: GCA_038048925.1. Taxonomy (NCBI): domain Eukaryota; kingdom Metazoa; phylum Chordata; class Actinopteri; order Cyprinodontiformes; family Rivulidae; genus Garcialebias; species Garcialebias charrua. The sequence continues at coordinate 42,769 of JBBPBX010017703.1, read as the reverse complement.
ATATATTGTTACAGTATATTTACTGTTTGAACATGAACACACACCAGTACAAGGTAAGGTAATTTAACAATGTGGCAAAATGCAACAATTCAACAAAAATCTTCCCAGACTTCCCAGCAAAATCAGAATGAAAACTGCCCAATTGGCGGTAAAATGCCCAATCTGGCCACACTGGGAGTGACGTGCGAGTGAAAGGTTCCCTTGGTTGGATGATGAATTAAAACACTGCATGAAAGCGAGAGATGAAATGAAAAGATTCTCTGTAATATCTGATTGCTCCATATTACCGTTTTTCTTTTACATTTTATTGTTGGATGTAACTGGGACCCTGTGTACACAATTTCGTTCCACCACATGTACCACATGCGGTGGAACCACAATAAAGAAACTCTGACTCTGAGATTGCGAGCCTGTGGCTCACTTAGGAATAAAGTAACAAAATCAAATAGGTAAAAGAAAAAAACAATATTATCAAACTAAATCTGAGAAGAAAAAAATCCATGCACAATTTTTACTGTGATAGTTTGACATTAAATGTACGACTGAACAGATTTTAACTAAACTTTCATAAAGTAGTCCATCTCCAACTGAGTAACTTTTAGAGTCAACCCCGGTGAAGACGGCCACCACAGATAATGAATATGGCAACATGCTGCCAGGAGTGCTAGGCCTTTTCCTTCACTAAGACTTTGTTGCCGAGTGTAACATTTCCCATTTCTCTGTGCGTTCAGCAGTGATGCAGTAATCTGTTGGTACCAGGGGAAAAACGAATGTCAGAAATGGCGTCCCGGCGATGGTGGAAGCTGAGCAGATCCTCCAGCGTGTCTGCGTTAACCACCAGGACACCACCGTCACTCAGACCCACTGCTAACGCCTTTCCATCAGGAGAGAAGGTGCAGCAGCGGCCACCTGCAACAAACCAACAAACAGCCCAGTCGTGCACCGTCAGGCCTTTACTTTACAGTTAAACTGTTTTAAGTGCTAGAGTCATTTGAACAACATTATAGACAGGTAAAACATTTATTTTGTTTTTATGACTTCAATTCATTATTTCTTACATAATTCTTTTTTAAAAACTCAACCTAATTATTGCCTGCTTTTTTGATGAGCGATGATAGGGTTTGACTATGTGTGTGAATTTGTCTGTTAGCACAACATCTTGTGAATTTCAGCACATGTCCATGTGTGTGATGAAATTTCATTTCATCATTAAAACTTAAAAAAGTTATTAATGGATTACCTACAACTGAATAACTTTAGTTGACAACCAAATTCAGGAAGGTCAACACAGAGATCTGAACTCAACAAATACAAAAACATAGTTTTAACTCGGTCAGTTTGACACTTAATGAGCCAAAGTTTGGTGTGGAAGAAGACGACACTGAAATCCAAACATATTTAAAGCACTAACTTAAAGCATATATATATTTTGTTAAGTCTGTGTTAGCAAAATATTGCATGGCTTGGTTATATTGAAACTTTCAGGATGTTATTAGATGTACATCCACAACTGATGAACTTCTGATTCAAGATGTCCACCAAGAAATGCAAAGATGCCTACAACAATCAATTCTACACATCCATCCATCCATCCATCATCATCTTTACCCGCTTCTTCCTTTTTGGACCTTCCATGTGCAGCCATCACTGTGCAAGAAGCAGGGTACACCTTGGACAGGTCTCCAGTCCATCACAGGGACACAGAGAAAAGTGAGACAAATGACCATTCACTCTCACTCACACCTAGAGACAATTTAGAGTTACCAATCAGTCTAACATGCATGTTTTTGATCTGTGGGAGGAAACTGGAACACCTGGAGAAAACCCACACATGCATGGAGAGAACATGCAAACTCCACCCAGAAAGGCTCTTGCCCAGGATTCGATCCGGCAACCTTCTCACTGAGAGGCAACAGCTGTCCCAACTGAGCCACCATGCCGCCCTTCAAATGATTACACTTGATTAAATTGAACACTATGTCCCACTGAGGCATTCAGACAAAAAGAGGATCATTTCCTCTGCATTTTAAAATCTTATTTCAAAGAAATGAACATTAAAGAACAAGTGGTACGATGACGTCCCCAGTCACTGCAGGATTTGAACAGTGAATGTTTCTAGTTTTTGAAAAGAGGTAGTCCAAAGCTGTGCAGAGTGATGGATCCTCGCAAGTGGCAGGAGTAATTTTATCCATCATCAGTCACAATGGTGGAGTCAGGGTGTGACCAGTCTTCAGCCACACCAAGAGCTACCCCCAGTCGTTTTAGGAAATTAATTTGAAGCAAGAAAAACTAGAAAGCAGAATTTCCTCAAAAGATAGAGGTAGCGTTTAGATACATATATGGTTGCAGCCATCTTGGATTTTGACATGGCAACACAATGTCTAGTGGTGACCTTTTCTACGTCTACGTCTCTTTTACGTCTTTGCAGCAACACACTAAAATTGAAATCAGCGCATTGCTTATTTTTAAAGCTATCGAGCGCAAAAGGTGAACATATATACATATATGGTGGTCCTCAACTTACGGCGGTCTCGACCTACGGCAATCCGACTTTACGAACGCATCATATTAATAAAAATATGAAATTATAATTTAAAAAAATAAAAATGTATGCGTTTAAATGTTCTTGATTTCATGTGTACAGCACTTTGTTGCAGCTGTGGTTGTTTTAAATGGCTTTCTAAATAAAGTTTCATCATTATTATTATTATTATTACATGTATTATAATTTTTAGGCCTATTTGCGCAGTTTCCGGTAGTTTCCGCCAGTTTTCGGCACTGCCGCCGTGTCCGCCATTTTGCGGTTAGCTTTGGTTAGCACCGGCCTCACAGCCGGCTTCGGACGGACCGTGTCCGATCAGAGCTGGGAGCTGAATGGTGGTTTTGCGGAGGGACGGGTGGACGAAGAAAAACGACGCTGTGGACCGCGTGAAGCAGCAGACAGCGAGTTGCACCGGAGGAGCAACAAGCTAACATGCTAACGGGTGCAGCTATTGGCGGGGCTAACATCAGCTAACGCGGCGCAGCCTTTTTGGATGGACACCACGGAGAAACGGCTCCCAGTAAGTTATTCACTCTTTTTCCTTTCATGATGGCTCCAAATGTATGACATGCTAACAGTCCTTCCTGTAAACAGTTTGGACCGCGTGAAGCAGCACAAAGCTGCAGAGCTCGGACGTGCAACGAGCTAACATGCAAACAGATGGAGACAGGCTTGACTAGCTCAAAGTAAGAAATTAACTATTTATTATTGTTCCAAATGCACTGTATGTGTTTTTTAATAATTATGTAGGGTACTGTGTTAGGATAGGCAAAGTGCTTGGTAACTTGGTAACTTTTTTGTACCGTACATGTACGTGTATAAGTGGCGGCTCGTGTGTAATTCCGACTTACGGCGATTTTCGTGTTACGAACGACCACAGGAACGGACTCGTTCGTAAGTTGGGGACCACCTGTATATGGTGGCAACCCAGTTCTTGAAAGGAACATTTCTTTTTTTAAATTTCATTCAACCTGTATTTATACATGTTAGTTCCCACTGAGCCTCGAGGACTCATTTACAAGAGAGTAAACCAACAAGCAGTACAGCTTGATGTAGCCACACACCAAAACAGAGCTCTGTATCAATTTATAACGCTCACGGCGTTCATGGAGGGACAGCGGATGTTTCTAATTCCCTGTACAGTATTTGCTCCATGATGAGGGACAGAAATGTTTAATAATGTGTGGGGCAGAGATGTGCTGGCAGTGAATGATGTGTGTAAAATTCGTGTCTGCAGTCTGACTGTTGGTCAGACCTCTCTTCAACTTGCGGACGGCCAGCATGCGGTGATTGACCGACGTCTCCCACAGCCGAAGAGTTCTGTCATCGCTGACTGTGGCGCAGACGGGGAGTAACGGGTGGGAGGCCAGACCCCAAACCTCACCTTCCATGTGACCCTAAACAACACGAGGAACATGTTTATTTAAAATAAAACACAGAAATAAATTAAGCTCTATCTAACAGAACAGTTAAAACAAGACAAAAGTAGAGTTGTTCAAACATTTCTCTGTTTAAAACGTTAGTTTGAGCCCTGGCTTTTTTCTCTCAGGTAAACTTGAACAAATCAGTGAATGTTATCTTTGTTTGGAAGGTAGAAGATTGTGTTAAATCTTCTCGTCATCACAATCGCCCATCCTGAACAGCACACTAGTGATTTCTTATAAATAAATAAATTTTAATTAGGAACACACTTTACACCATCCTTCCTACTATTCCATCTGATTCTCTATCAAATGAAACTGCTTTAGAAATGTCACTAGAAACTGATTTGTGATTGGACTGGTTTATTCCTGTTGAGCTCCCTGACAGATTAAAAAGAATAGCCTAGCATGTCTACTAGATCCCATCCCAACCAAACTATTCAAACTTGTTATGATTAATCTGATATAATTTTGGATCTGCTATTGACCGGTCTGATCACTGATCAAAGCCAAGTGGTCACAAGACGATTTCTGGGTGCATCCTGTGTCATGTGATTTTTTTTTTCAAACTTACCTGTACAATAAAACAAATGCCTACAAAAACTAATGAAACTTTTTAAAAATTATTTTACTAGAACAGGGGTCTGCAACCTGCGGCTCTGGAGCCACATGTGGCTCTTTGGTCCCTCCGCAGCGGCTCTTTCAAGCTTTCACCAAAACTAACATAAAACTGAATTTTATAGGATGTTGTACCCACAACAAAAAATGACCAGTTTTAGCTGTTTTTCTGTCATTTCCTTTGCAAATATGTGGACACTAGTACAAATACACAGAGTAAATTATACTCGTTTAACTTTATGCTTTTTTTTCTTCTTTAAAGTAGGATACTCAATTTCTCCACAATAAAAAAATACAACACATAAGCCTGAACTGTTCATTGTTTGTTTTACAAAAAATATTTTTTTTTCTTTTACAAGAATCCAGCCTTCTGTGATAGACTTGCAACCTGGATATGAGCACCAGTGATCCCCCACAACCCAGAAAGTAAAAAGCAAGTAAAGATAATGGATGGATGGAATCCAGTCTTTTCTTTTGTCTCAAAATGGAAAAATATCAATAAATGTTAACAATCATTAGATGTTTTTAGTTTTATAACTTAACGCCTACTGGCCAGAAAACCTCCCTCTAACAAACTTAAAGTGGGCCATGGGCCACCAGTTGATAATGACAACTGCAGTGAGTTTTGCAGCTCTGGACACATTTAATCTAGTGAACAAAGGGGCCGAAATGGCTCTTTTGATCCTAAAGGTTGCAGACCCCTGTACTAGAACAACTGAATGAATACTAAATGAAGTATATGTACTAAATACAGTATATGAAGTATATAAGTATATGAGTAGATGTTATTAATGTTTTTCCTTTCACTTTTTGATGTAGGATGTAACTGGGACCCTGTGTACATAATCTCATTTCATCACATGTACCACATGCGGTGCAAATGACAATAAAGACTCTCTGACTCTCTGAAATCTCATCCTTTAGTTAGAACACACACAATACATTGCATCCATCCATCCATCCATCTATTATCGTTATCTGCTTCTTCCTTTTCAGATAACGGGGGTCACTGGTGCCCATGTCCAGTAGTCGCTGTGTGAGAGGCGGGAGACACCCTGGACAGGCCTCCCGTCCATCACAGGGACACAGAGAGACAAACAAGACAAACAACAATTCACTCTCTCACTCACACCTAGAGACAAGTTAGAGTTACTAACCAGTCTAACATGCATGTTTTTGGTCTGTGGGAGGAAACTGGAGGACCTGGAGAAAACCCACACATGCACAGAGAAAACATGCAAACTCCACCCAGAAAGGCCCCGGGACAGGATTTGAACTGGCGATCTTCTCGCTGAGAGGCAATAGCTGTACCAACTGCACCACCGTGCCACCCTCCAAAGAAATCAGTTTGTGTTTTCCAACAATGTTCAGCCAGGTCATCTGGAAAGTTTCTTTTTTTTTCTTTTTTTTTCTGAGACGTTTCATCCTTAATCCAAAGGACATCTTCAGTCCGAGGAGCCACAAACAAACTGGAGTCCCACAAGCACCACACTCCATAGTGGATTCCACTATTGACTTCCATTCATACTGGTATGTACAGTATAGCCTAATCCTAAATCTAACTATTACCAGTACCTAACCCAAAACCTGCAGTGTAGTATGTGTTGGGTAAATGGGCCTTACAAAGCAACACATCAAAGACACTGACACACTGCTCTCCCTGCCAGTGTTCTTACCTGCACCAGCAGAGTCATGGGTCCGCTTTTGTCAATTTCCAGAACTTCTCCGTTTTTTGTTCCCACCAGGATGTGACCATGACCCAGAGTGATGGCTCTGATGGACGGGTTGTCTTCCAGCAAAAGACCTACACACACATACACACACACACGCACCCACACAAAGCACATTTGACTCCGTGCCCACATGGTGGCAGTGTTTGTCTGATCCCACACTGAATAAATTCACATGCTCTTCACGGGAAAAGAATTACGGAAGTGTAGGGCTGTTACAGGAAGTAGAATTATTTTTGAGCTGTATCTCAGTATAACAAGATAGTTTCTCGTTATAACGAGGTAGTTTCTCATTATAATGAGATCGTTTCTCATTATAGCAAGATAGTTTTCTCGTTATAACGAGGTAGTTTCTCATTATATTGAGATAGTTTCTCATTATAGCAAGATAGTTTTCTCGTTATAACGAGGTAGTTTCTCATTATAATGAGATAGTTTCTCATTATAGCAAGATAGTTTTCTCGTTATAACGAGGTAGTTTCTCATTATATTGAGATAGTTTCTCATTATAGCAAGATAGTTTTCTCGTTATAACGAGGTAGTTTCTCATTAAATGATATAGTTTCTCATTATAGCAAGATAGTTTTCTCGTTATAACGAGGTAGTTTCTCATTATAATGAGATAGTTTCTCATTATAGCAAGATAGTTTTCTCGTTATAACGAGGTAGTTTCTCATTATATTGAGATAGTTTCTCATTATAGCAATATAGTTTTCTCATTATAACGAGGTAGTTTCTCATTATATTGGGATAGTTTCTCATTATAGCAAGATAGTTTTCTCATTATAACGAGGTAGTTTATCATTATAATGATATAGTTTCTCATTATAGCAAGATATTTTTCTCGTTATAATGAGGTAGTTTATCGTTAAAATGAGATAGTTTCTCATTATAGCAAAATAGTTTTCTCGTTATAATGAGGTAGTTTATCATTATGATGATATAGTTTTTCATTATAAAAAGATAGTTTCTCGTTATAACAAGATAGTTTCTCATTATAATGAGATAGTTTCTCATTATAACAAGATAGTTTTATCGCTATAACGAGGTAGTTTCTCATTATAATGAGATAGTTTCTCATTATAACAAGATATTTTCTTGTTATAATGAGATAGTTTCTCATTATGACAAGATAGTTTCTCGTTATAACGAGGTAGTTTCTCATTATAATGAGATAGTTTCCCATTATAACAAGATAGTTTTCTCGTTATAATGAGATACAGCTCAAAAATAATTCTACTTCCTGTGACAGCTCTATGCTTTCGTAAAGAATAAACACTGCAGGAGAAAAAAACAAAATTGTTTCAAAAGAATTTCTGGTGCAGACAAGACATCAATCCCCTAAACTGAAAAGAAAACCTTCCTAAATACTGCATTATGTTTTTTGTTTTTTAGACATTTGGTTCACTTGAACCTTCCTTCGTTTTTAACAGATTCACAATTTTTATCCTTATACGTCTAAAAACTCCCAAAATGGATGAAAATAACTAGAAACAAGATTCACAGAAACAAAATTCTCAGATAAAAGAACCTCATTTAGTTAAAGGTATCTGAAAATTTCATCCTGAACAACAAGATCCTGCTCCCAAGTTAACATTTAGACTTCATGCCTAAAACACGCCACTTTTGTTTAAAAGAGTTCACAGCAGCAGCGCACTGTATAGAATAACTTTATTTAATGTCACCAACATAATCCGATTGCAATTCCAGTTTCAGTTAAAAATACTGTTTTAGTTCAAAGTTAAAAATTAAATTGTGTACTTTCATTTAAATGTGTTCAAAGCAGAAACCAGAGCCTACCCTCAAGTTCACATTTTGACTCTGTTCAAGCATAAAATTGGCAGATTTTATTTGTATCCATGCACTTAAATGTCAATGTCATCAAAATGCGCAACATCATCAGATAAATAAATGAAAATAACCTCTTCCAGTTTTCAGCTGCCTCTGAAATGTTGGTTCATGTTGAGTTGAACAAAGTTCAGGTTTATGAACTAATGTATTGATGAATGTTGATTTAACCGAGTGGTGTTAACTGAATGTGTTTGTACCCTTCGAGCCTGCAGACAGAGCTGTTCTCTTGATGGCGTACGTCTTCAGGCAGCGGTCAAACATGTCGTCCCACAGCTCCACCACCCCATCTTTCCCCCCTGTCACAAAGCCCTGCATTAAAAGACCAGAGCGTGATCAAAACTGAAAATTGAGAGCAGCTTGATGATATAGAAAAAATACATTTGAAGCTCAAAAATGAAGTCAAATAAATGTGCTCTATTAACACAAGAGGCTGAGAGATGCAGTAAACGCTGCTGTAGGGTGGAGCTGGAGGATGAGAACATTCCTCCTCACCTTGTCTAGGGAGAACATGGCGAACACAGGCCCATCATGAGCTTTCACTGTTTTCAGCAGCAGAGGCTCCTTCCAGATGTAAACATCTCCCGTGGCGGCTCCAGAGAACACCAACGCCTCGCTGCAGCCGTAACACACTGACATCATGGTTTCTGGACGGCTGATGCTCCTGAATGAACCACGCTTGAAGGTAAGACCGCCACCTACGAAACACATCCACACCATCAGCACCATCAGTAAATGACTGTTTTATTCATCACAAGTGCTTCACTCTCACCAGATTATGATCATGTGAAAGCAGCTGTGTTGTTGGTGCCAGAGACTTATAGGCAAAACAAAACAAAACAAAACACTTTTTGTTGTTTTTATAGGCAAAAGTTTTGCCATCTGAGTAAAACAGACAATCAGATTTATGTTGAATTTGCTCAAGAAAAGCAAGTCTTTTTTGATCGCTGGTGTTTTGCACTCCTTGGCATGCTACCTTCTTATATCTCCTCCCACTTGGCATGTCGTCAGTGCAGTTACAACGTGCGCTCTCAGGCCTGCTGATTCCCTCAGTACAGACTGAACTCGGCAAAAAGGCCTTTTCCTACTCTGCTCCTGTAAGAAGCTGTCCACCTGAATTTGTTTATGGGATTTTAAACATCTGATAAGGTCAACAGAAACATCATGTGCTTGTTTTTAGTATTTTACCTTGTTTTATATGGCACCTTTTATAACACTTATTTATTTTTATTGCAATTTATTGTACTTTATTGTTATTTTCTGTACTTTATATGTTGTCTGTCTAAAACAGGTCTCTCTTGTAAATAGGTCCTCGTGACTCAATGAGACTAACCTGAATAAATAAAGGTTGAAAGAATATCCATCCATCCATCATCCATCCATTCATCCATCCATCATCCATCAATCCATCCATCATCCATCCATTCATCAATCCATCAATCCATCCATCATCCATCCATCCATCCATCCATCCATCCATCATCCATCCATTCATCCATCCATCCATCCATCATACATCCATTCATCAATCCATCCATCCATCATACATCCATTCATCAATCCATCAATCCATCCATCCATTCATCAATCATCCATCCATCCATTCATCCATCCACCATCCATCCTTCCATCCATTC
>JBBPBX010017703.1:15972-32228 GCA_038048925.1 Garcialebias charrua | reverse complement strand
CATCCATCCATCCATCATCCATCCATCATCATCCATCCATCATCATCCATCCATCATCCATCCATCCATCCATCCATCATCCATCCATCCATCCATTCATTCATCCATCCATCCATCCATCATCCATCCATCCAGCTATCCACTGAAGCTTTCTTGCACGTAAAGTTTTCTTTTTGTATTGTTACCTGTAAGTTGCCAGAACTTGATGTGTTTGATTCCCACAGTGACCAGTTTGTCCATCAACATGGGGTTACACTTCACCACAAAGATCTTCTCCTTATGACCTCTACAGACCCCAAAATACAGGAAAAAAAAATGTTTTAAAGGACTTGAACTTTCCTTTACAGGAGAAAACCCTGATTTTTCTAATGCCAAGTAACTACCCAGTTCTTTTTATTTCCATTTCCTTTATTTAAATAAAAATACTTTATCACACTGACTGAAAAAAAACAATAACCTGAGACAGTTCAAGTCTAACTTCCGAAGTGATTAAATCTAATACAGCTTTGCTTTAAATAATGCTGTAGTCAGATAATTCTGCTGTTTGATCTGATACAAGGCGATGCAAACCAAAAGAACCAGTAAATACATGTAAAAAATAAAAACAACACGTCTGAAATAAATTCATGTATAATGAGCAGCAGCTGTAGTTAAACATTTGAACAATGGTATTATTTGAGTACCGAGCTGTAGCAAGTTTCTCTCCTCTCTTCCAGTCCCAAACAACGAGCGAGTGTCCGTCATCGACTCCAACAGAAACCAGACTCTTTCCATCAGCTGTCGGGACAAACACACGAACATAGATCATCTGGGGGATAACTTTTTTTATTAAATACCAAAACTTTGGGGGTTTTAACCAAAGACCAGCAGCTGATGAGAGTGTTATGAGATTTACAGCTACACTGCAAAAAAAAAAGAGTTTAACCAACAACTCAATGTTTTTGGTGTTTTTAGAAAGATTTAGCTCATTATGTAGACAATATGCTGAACACAACCAGTCCACAAAACCAGACAAAAAAACAAAACAAGTACTGTAACCTGCTTTCTGCGTCTTTGGAAAAGTTCAGATTTCATTAAAAGAACAATAAATATCGGAAATGTTAAGTTATAGTTTTACTACTATTTTACTTGGCGCCTATTCTTGCGCTTACAGATTTTTTAATCTGGTTTCTGACATTAAAAGGCCTAAAACTCTTTACAAGGAAAGTGTTTCAAATTGAGTCAACTAAAATTAGTGAAAAATAATATTTAGTTATTTTTAAAAAGTAAAAAAAAACTTTTACAAAAGTGCATACTTTGGTATTGTCAACAAATACTTACTACCTGTAGTTTATCTGCTGTAGAAATGTTACTGTGTCTGAAGTAAAAGAATGTTGTTGTCAAAAATAAACAGATCATGAGTAAATACATTTGACTCTGTTTTGACTTCTGATGTGGCGGCACGGTGGCACCGAGCTGTCGCCTGTCAGCAAGAAGGTTGCTGGATCAAATCCTGGCCTTGGATTTTTCTGGAGCTCCCAGTTGTTCAACATGTGTTGTACCTCTGATGATCTCATTCTAACTTTATCCATCCTTGTCACTCTTAATAACCTCAACATCTTCATTTCTGCCACTTCCAGTTCTTTCTTTCTTTTTGTCCATGTCTTTGTCTCCAGACCATACAACACAGCTGGTCTCATCTTGTAAACTTTTCCTTTGTTCTTTGCCGACACCTTGTTGTCACAAAACACTCCTGAAACTTTTCTCCATCCACTACATCCTGCCTGGACTCTTTGTTTCACTTCTTCACCACACTCCCTGTTTTCTTGAACAGTCAAGCCACACATGCTCAAAGTCCTGCACCTTTGTGACCTCTGCTCCTTGTACCTCACTGCTCCACCAGCCTCCCTCCCTTCACTCATGGGGACAAAACTAACTAATTTAATGCAGTATCAGACAACTTGCATATACATTTAGCCTATTAGTCATAATTTTACATACATATATATTTTTCCATATGTACTGTATCATTTTATTGTCTCAACCGACAATTAACATCTGTCATTTGGGATTTTTTCTATAATTTGAACGTTGTAAGTAAAGCTTTTTTTTATTTGTGACCCTATTTACTGTACATCACATATTAAATGTCAATAGGGGTAAACTATTGCAGTTCTCCTATGGGATGAAATGACTGATACCAAGATAAGAAGGTGAACTTGAATGCTGCTGATTATACCATGATGCTGATCTCATGCTGCTGATTATTTCATGCTGCTGTATTCATTCATACCCTTCTACTCACCACAGACTCATGTTCAGGCTGCTGTTTAATATACCGTATTGTTTTACTATTACTGTACTGTATAAGTGTTAGCATATACTGTATCTTAGTGTATATCTTAGATCCTTATATACAGTTTCTTTTTATACTTTTTATTTTAGCTATTTTTGGGTGTAACTGGGACCTTCAGTACACAATTTCGTTCCACCTCATGTACCACATGTGATGTGAATGACAATAAAGATACTTAAACTTGAAGTGGATTCCTCTGCTTCTGGTGTCACTACTTCCTTAATCCTCTAGGGGGTGGTGAACACACACATGTCCATATTTTGTGTTTAAAGTTAAATAAAAAAATTATAAGGTGTCTTTTTAAATTTGTACATCCAAATTTTAAGTTATTGCAGAGTTGCGGTATTGCCATTTCATTAATACAATATTGTGAACCGTATATGGTTCTTCTGATCCAAGATGGCGGCGCGTGCAAACGTTGCGGCTTCTCTCTCTCCCAGCAACACGGTGCTTTCGTCTGTTTTGTCCTGCACGCCGCAATTTGCCGGCACGTCTTTGTCTTGTCTACGTGTTCAAGAACGCAAGTATAGCCGTGAATTCCTGCTTGATGTCGGAAAAACCGCTCATTTGGGAATAAACAGCGAACTCCAGGAGAAGCTAAATGAGCTCGAGGAGGAGTTACGTGAGCTTCGTGACTGCGAGCTGCTCTGGAAGCCAGCCCCGAGCTTCCCTTCATCGCGCCCGCCGTGGAAGTGCCACAAGCGGCGTGACGCTTCACCGCGCCCGCCGTGGAAACGCCACAAGCGGCGTGACAGGAAACAGAAGCGGGGTAAACGTGGAGGTATCAGAGCTAGGCTAGCAGCTAGCCCACACAGGCCGGCTATTCCATCCATGGTTCTGGCTAACGTGCGCTCCTTGGACAACAAATTGGATTATATACGCCTGCTACGAACGACACAAAAGACTGTGAGAGACTGTTGTGTGTTTGTATTCACGGAAACGTGGCTTAACAACAACGTTCCGGACCATGCTATTCAGCTGGAGCAGCTAACATGCTACAGAGCGGACCGAGCTTTCATCAAGGGAGGTAAGACTCGCGGAGGCGGGCTCTGTGTTTACATCAACAACGCATGGTGTCGTGATGCTGCTGTGGTCTACAAACACTGCTCACCTTTTGTGGAGTTTATGACTATTAAATGCAGACCGTTCTACTTACCGAGGGAGTTTACAGCTGTTATGATTGTTGCTGTATATATCCCTCCAAGCTCCAACAGCAAAGATAGAGGTGAGGCACTAAATGAACTATATGTGCACATCAGTGAGCAACAAACAGCCCACCCTGATGCTTTTCTCATCACGGCTGGTGATTTCAACCAAGCAGATTTAAAGAGTGTTCTTCCAAAAACATACAGAAACATAAACTTTGCAACAAGAGGAAACAACACCCTGGACCAGGTTTACACCACCATGAAAAATTCCTACAGAGCCATCCCCCTCCCCCACATTGGTGCTTCTGACCATATCTGTGTTATGCTAAAGCCAGCATACAGGCCACTGGTGAAAGTCACAAAACCAGTCCGCAAGCAGATACGAGTGTGGCCAGAGGGGTCTTCAGAGGCACTCCAGGACTGTTTTGACACCACAGATTGGAGTATGTTCAAAGAAGCTGCTACCACAAACAACACCACATGTCTCCAGGAGTACTCAGACACTGTATGTTCATACATCACCAAGTGCATTGATGATGTAACCAACCTTAAAACCATCACTGTTCGGGCTAACCAGAAGCCATGGCTGACAGCTGAGGTTCACAGACTCCTGAAAGCCAGGAATGCTGCCTTCAAAGCGGGAGATCAGGTGGGCCTGAGGGCAGCCAGAAACAACCTGGACTGGGGCATCAGAAAGGCAAAGAGGCAGTATTCCGGGAAAATAGCTCACCGTTTCAAGGACAGCAGGGATACACGCAGTCTGTGGCAGGGAATACAGACCATCACAAACTACAAACCATCCCCCCAGACCTGTGACAGCTCAGCCTCTGCGCTGAATGAACTGAATGAGTTCTTTGCTCGGTTCGAGACAAGTAACAGCACACCAGCACATAAACTCCCCCCCTCTCCTGATGGCCAGGTGCTGACGCTGTCCTCAGACAGCGTAAGGCGATCATTCATCAAGATTAACGCCCGGAAGGCCTCTGGTCCTGACAACATACCTGGTCGTGTGCTGAAGGACTGTGCAAGGGAACTCGCAGCGGTCTTCACGGACATCTTTAACATCTCACTGAGCCAGGCCATCGTCCCCACCTGTTTCAAAGCCACCACCATCATCCCTGTCCCAAAGAAGGCAACGCCCGCATGCCTCAATGACTATCGCCCAGTAGCACTCACCCCCATCCTGATGAAGTGCTTTGAACGGCTAGTCATGAAAAGCATCACATCTGTCCTCCCTGCCTCCCTGGATCCCTTCCAATTTGCATACCGACCTAATCGCTCAACCGACGATGCCATCTCCTCTGCCCTTCACACAGCTCTCACACATCTGGACACGAAGGACTCCTATGTTAGAATGCTGTTCATCGACTTCAGCTCGGCATTCAACACCATCATCCCCCAACAGCTCATCCTTAAACTGGACAGTCTGGGGCTGAACACCTCAATGTGTAACTGGCTGCTAGACTTCCTGACCGGGAGACCACAGACAGTGCGGGTCGGGAGTAACACATCTAGCACCATCACATTGAACACAGGGGCCCCACAAGGATGTGTGNTGTTCACCGTAGCTCTGCTGCAAATGTCTGCCACAGGAGCGCACAGCAAGGCTTTAAGAAGATTAACACTTAAAAACAATTATTTGTTTGCTAAAAATTATAGCAAATATGTGTCTGAGCTGAACTTTTCCTTAATAAATGAACGTAATTGTGAAATGAGCTGGATTTAAAAATTTGTTTCGCTACGTCTGATGAAACAATACGTGTGCGCGCAGCGGGCGGAAACCCTGCATTTCGTTAAAATTTAACAACAGAAACACCTAAAAATATATATTTGTTAGCTGACATTATTGTAAGAGTGTGTCTCAGTTTAACTTTTCTTAATAAATTAATAAAAAGGGTCAAATCAGCTGAATTTAAATAGTTTCGCTACCGCATAAACAAAACGTGCACGCGCAGCACCAGACATGCAGTAGCAGCAAACAGACCTGCATGTATTTTAATTTTAGCAGGATGAACACCTAAAAAAATATATTTGTTAGCTGAAATTATTGTAAGAGTGGACCAATTTTTCGCTCACCCCAAAGTGACGATCCGCTGCTCGGTTGCCGTGTTCTGCTGCGAATTTAATGACCTGCAGCTTAAAGTCTGCAGAATAGGATTTTCTCTTTGGCGGCATTTTCTCTCTTTGTTCTCTCGCTCGTTCTCTCTCGGATGTTGATATCGATGTTGTCTTGTCTGTTCTCCTACTCACTCTCAGTGATTTGGCGGGAGGTGATGGGTTTTATCTCAATACACAAATAACAGGATACGCCTCCAAGTACAGTCTGCAGACTAGAGGGCTCTTTAGCCCCCATAGTGGCCGAAACTGGTACTGTACCATTTTTGGCCAAAATGAAAAACGGTCATATCAGAGCCAAAAATGGGTCTAAAAATATGGGGAAAAAATCCATAAATATGTTGCTTTGCCATATAAGTCACAGGACATGCAAATTAGTATAAAAAAAACAATGACTTATACGCCGAAAAGTACGGTACTGGAAAAGTGATTGAAATTCAAAAGAACACAGCTACATCGTGCAGCCCTGATGAGACTCGTTGCTGGAGAACACAGGTTGTAAGACGTGATTTTAGTTCAGATGTGCTCGTGTCACCTGTCCTGTAGCAGCATAGTCCTTCAGTGGGTGAATGCTGAGGCTCAGGATATCGTCATCATGTCCGAGGTAGAAGCGCTGGTTGTGCAGCTGCCGGTTATACATCACAGCCACCGCTGCCACATGGTACACCACCTCTCCACTCTGAGTGTAGTACAGGTTGTTCCTGCAATCATAACCCCGGTACCTGAACAAAGACAGACAATAGGTAACATAATGGCTGTGTTACCGTACTTTATGTCATGCATAACTTTTTTATTTACTCTGAAATCAAAACCTGGTCTGTGAAACATCGAGGCATCTACAGACCCAAACCTAAAACTTGTTTGTCTGTTCTGGGGGACCTGTCTAACATTGTAAAAGGGTGAGAAAATGACCAAAGTCTTAACCACATTGCAAACATTATGTTATCTGCAGTCTGACCAAAACAACTAAGAACATTAATTCACAAAACAGGATAAAATTAGTTTAAAATGCTGGCATGAATGACAGCAGGTGAGTTTCTCTTTCTTTTATGAAGGAAATCTGTGAAATTAAGGCTCAACTTCAGGTTTAAGTCAAATACAAGTCAACATAAAGCCAACAAAAGGCAGATAATGAATGAAGTACTACTTTACCCGTGAACAAACTGCAGTCGGAGGCCTTGATCTGGTCCTTTCTGTCTCTTCAGAGATCCAACCTGCTGCTTCTTCTCTCTGCTCTGTTGTCGCAGCTGAGGTAGGTCCTCCTTGTACACCTGGACAAATACACACCACAAATATTACTGATCCTCAGTGTCCTGCTGATCAGCAGAAACCCCAAAGCTGGGACTGAAGAAAGCATCTTCTGATCAGTTGTGAAAGGTTTATCAACTGAGTGGCCCACCAATTGTTCAAATCTGACTTAATGCACACCGTGTACTTAAAGCTAAAACCTACTTTATCTGCAAGAGAAAAGTTTTCTGTTTGTTTGTTAAAAAATTTTTTTTTAATGTATGTCTAAAAATCAGAGTGACAGCAACGCACTCCAAACAGGAAGTTGATTCATTTTCTGTTCTGTAACTGCAACGTGATGACGTCACTACGAATACTCGATGTGAAATTAAAAAAACTCAATACAGTAGATGTCCTAGGAATCGATGTGTCGATTACTCAAGTAGTCTGTTAAAGCCCTAATTGTTAGTATAGTTTTATTTATTGTAAAGAGTGCCATTTATTGAAAATAACATCCAAATGGGTCACCTTTATTTATTTTTATACAAATGTATTGGTTACTTGGCATATTTTCAGAATAAACATTTTGTAAGTCTTCATTTCTGCCTTTTTTTGTACTGAAAATGAACCAAAATGAACCGAAATGTGATTTTAGCGTATCGTTACACCCCTACGATTACCTCTGCAGACCTGGTCCCATGACATGGATCCAGACTCCACCAGCAGCTTCAAAACAATAAAAATGTTTAAATGCTCTTGTTGTCTGGCTGAACTGTTGAATCCAAATATGTGGTTCTTGTCAGCCTTAATCTTTGTTAAAAACAATTTAAGGGTTTTAAAATCTGGTATAAGAAAAGCGGTTATCACTGAGATTGTTATCTCAGAATATAATCACGTAGTTTCTCTGCATGAGTGGAAGCTCAAAGTGAACTCTGCAGCATTTCCTCTGAGTCAGTCTACACCCCTGCTCCTTTTTCATGCAGATTATTCAGCTGAGTTTGAGTCGGCGTCTTTGAGCAGTCTGCCGGTTCACTCACTGGTGGATTGGAGCTGGCAGCACTCCACTTCCACTCCAGTTTTCCATTTACAAACGGAATATTTCTGGACTGTCATGCTGGAGCAGCACAGAACATTTAACTGTGACTGGAATCAATACTTGCTGTTATCTCCTGTTTTTTTTTTTTAATTCACTCCTACAACCATGGAGAATAAAATTATCACCCGACTATATATAAAAAAATATATTTACATGTATTTTATTTCTGCTGTTTGAACACATACAGTAACTTGAAGGAAATTTTCTATATTGCCTTAATTTCATATTATAGAACCAATCGACATTTGTCACACAAATAATTACACTGTTTTGGTTTTATTATAGAAGCCAAAAAACTAAAGCAGTATTACTATTCAGTGTTATTTCTGCATTTGTCCACATTTTCCATTTACTACTGTTTACACAATAGTATTCTATGATTGTGTTTACCGTACATAATCTTATAGTTTAAACATAAAAAATATTGGCATTTTTGTTTTCTTTTAACTCAGTATGTCCCAGTATGTTTTTTCTGTACTATTTTAATTCTAGTTTTAACAGATAAACAAAATGTTGAGGCTTACCTCTCAGTTTGTGCTTCTGTAAGCCTATAGATTGAAGCAATGAGCTGCCCTTGGCCCCCTTTCATCCCCAGCAAAAATATGGGAATCGCCATGGCAACTCAGCAGATTATAAATCTTTGGATTTTATTTTATGAAACGTGGCTAAGGGACTCCAGATACCATCTTAGCATCAGCAAACTGTTTTATTTTTTCACTATGGAGTATGCTGTTGGTGGAGAATCAGTTTTGTTTGGTCAGAGTCAGAGAGTCAGAGTCAGAGAGAATTTATTGTCATTTGCACCGCATGTAGTACATGTGTTGAAAACGAGATTATGTACACAGGGTCCCAGTTACATCCAACAACAAATGCAAGAGAAATACAATAATAACATCTAGGATTAACTAAGAGAGACATCACATCAGCTAGTAATACACTAAGCCCTAATGTAGTAGAAAAACATCATTATAAACAGCAGCACGAACATGAGCAGATGGTCACAGATGAACGCAGCAACAAGAAACAGATCAGTACAGTATCAGTATGATGTGACATTTTGCAGTGTTTATTCTTATTATTTATTTATTCATGAGTCTGACAGCCTCAGGGTAGAAGCTGTTTCTCAGTCTAGTGGTTCTACATTTGATGCTCCTCAACCTCCGTCCCGAGGGGAGTGGTGCAAAGAGTGAGTGTGCTGGGTGAGTGAGGTCTTTCATGATGCAGGTGGCTCTTTTTCTGCATCTGGAGGTGTAAATGTCTGTGATGGTGGGGAGACTGACTCCCACAGACTTCTGTGCAGCCTTCACCACTCTCTGCAGAGCTTTTCTCTCTGCAACTGTGCAGCCTCCATGCCACACGTTGATGCTGGAGCACAGGACGCTCTCCACTGCACACCTGTAGAACGAGGTGAGGACTGGGCTTCTCAGACCGGCTCGTCTCAGCCGTCTGAGGAAGTAGAGTCTCTGATGACCTTTCTTGATCAGGCTGGTGGTGTTATTGCTCCAGCTGAGGTTATCATTCAAGTGTACACCCAGGTATTTGTAGCTGGAGACCACCTCCACCGCAGATCCACCTATATACAGTGGGGTGTGGGTGTGTTTGTTCCTTCTGAAGTCCACAATCATCTCCTTCGTCTTCTTCACATTCATGTGAAGGTTGTTCTCTTTGCACCAGCTCTCCAGATGTTCCACCTCCTGTCTGTAGCTGGATTCATCATTATCTGTGATGCATCCCACCACAGCTGTATCATCTGCAAACTTAACAATATGACAGCCTGGATGTGTGGCTGTACAATCATATGTGAGCAGAGTGAACAGAAGAGGGCTCAGCACACATCCCTGAGGAGAGCCAGTGCTGAGGGTGATGGTGGAGGAGGAGAAGTTGTGGATCTTCACGGACTGTGGTCTGTCTGGTGGCTTCTCAGATTGAGGAAGTCCTTTGGATGAAGGATGAAATGTCTCAGAAAAAAAAAAAAAAACATCCAGCTAACCTGACTGAACATTGTTGGATTTTATAGCTAGATTATTGAGCATGAACTTTGGTGTGCATGTGAATGTTTTTTATTCAGTGCCCTGAGACAACTTCTGTTGTGACGTGGCGCTATATAAACTGATTTAAATTGAATATTTTAATTTTTTTCCTCACTCTCTCTGGTATGAAGTGGACACATTCTCTTCCCCTCCTGTTCTTCTCCTGCTTTTTTGTTTGCTGTCTGTGCATTGGAGCTCCTATTTTACACATCTTCCGAAATAAAAAACTACTGTTATGGATCTGACCAATTGGGTTTTCAAAGCACTAGACAAAATCCTTTCAACAAAGCGACAGGGTCCTGGAGAACCCTCATGTTCCGCTGAGAATCTCAGGAGGACGCCAAAGACATATACAATCGGCTTTACAACAGGTTTCCTGCTTTTTGGAATTGTCTGGTTCCTGGTCTATCAACATACAAAGAAGACAGCTGCAGCTAATTTGGCCCTTGTCAGGCTGTCTGTTTGTGAAGGTTTGGTTCGTGCTCGGAGGACTCAAAATCAACTGATTTACGAGCTAAACCGTAAGATGGAAGTGATTTGTAAGAATCACAAGCCACCTGCGGCTTCTGGACTGGCCAGCCTGAAACGACTTTGAAGGGGTTTGTAAGCACTGACAAGTAAAATGCACCCTAATCTGGCCATTTTGGATCTTGAAAGTACCAGTAAGACTCAAGGCTGACAAGAAAAATAGTCTGTTTGAAAAAAATCAACAATTGTGGCTTTTCTGAACCTGACTACCTGCAACTTTTCCTGGGAAATGTGTAAACTAAAAGCCCCAGTATAGCTCTGCGTTCGGCCAAACGCCGTTCTACGCTTGCGTTCTGTGCGCAGGCAGTTCACAGAATAGTTCTGCGTTCGTTCTCGCGCTAATGCTCGCGTTTTCGCTCCAAATTCTTTACGTAAAGGACATACATATGCAAACATGAAATTAACATCCATCCTTACAGCAAATTTGCTTCATCTTTGCTTCATCTTTACTTCACAGCACTTAAAACATGACAGAAACATACAATGTCTGATGTGGACAAAGGCAGCTGCACAGACACCTATGGTTAGAGCTGCCGTCTCTCAATGAGAAGGTCGCAGGATCGCTTCCCAGTCTGTGGCTTTTCTGGGTGGAGTTTGCATATGTTACTCCTAAGCACCTTGATAACAGTTTATCTGTTTTAACTGTGCTATATAAATAAAATTGACTTGACTTGACTTGACTGTGCACACATGAGTTTTCTAAAGGTACCCTCGTTTTCATGCACAGCCCCCATCCCCCAAAAAAGCCCATTTGGTCAGTTGTAACAGAATAGTCCAGGGTTTCCCCTGCCTCTGGCACAGTGGTTGCTGGTGATAGGCAGCAGCTCTCCACAACCCAAAAAGGAATGGTAAGTACCGGTAAGTACCTTTCTATCTACGGTAATCAAGATACTCAAAGTGCTTTATGACACAATCTGTGCCCTTATTTACCTCCACACACAAACATTCATACAGCGCTCTACTACATCTCTACAAAACTGATATAACAAATCATTCTAAAGAGACTAATCAGAGCTTTAGATCACATTTAAGGGACACACATCAGAGGCAATAAGGGGTTCAGTGTATTGCCAAGGGACACTTCAACACATGGCTGCTGGTGGAATTGAACCCCTAACTCTCCCATTGGAGGATGACTGCTCTAACCACCCTGCCACAGCTGAGTAAAGAAAATGGATGGATTGACTTATCATACAAAGCATTTTACAGCAGTGTTTCATAACCATCATAAAACAAATCTGTTAAGAATATAATATCCAAAATATGATTTATCATTTCATGCATGATACTTCTCTTGTCTGGACTGCATTGTACGGCCACAAAATAATTGTGACTGTTCAGACGTTAGTGAATGTGATGGAGGGAGAGAATAACTAATAAAAGACAAAGAAGGAGGAAAAGACAATCATAAAAACGAGGTGTAGAAAAAGAAAAGCATGTGAATAAATTAATAACCATCTGTGCTTTCTGGCTGTTTCAAATTAAGTCCAGGAGCTGGTTTGCACTTTGAGCTCATTCTACAAACAACATATTGTCACAGCAGCAGTAACAGGGCAGCATGCCAGGCAGTGGCTGGCATTTGGTGATAAGGCGTGTTTCACAATCACCATGGTAACAAGTCACATCACTGAAGGCTGATGGGAATGAGAGTGAGTAGACTCCATGCTGTAAAAAAAAAAACTTTGTATGGTCCCTGAGCTGCTGAGGATACAACTGAACTGTGGATAACCATGGAAGCAACTTGTTACCTGTCTGTCGTAGTTGATCTGTGTTTCTTGCTCAATGTCGGAGTCGAGCTCCGGGACATCAGACACGTCGCTGTCTGATTCCTCACTGTTGGAGGCCCCATGGCTCTCTGAGGACGAGAGAAACAAAACAAACTGAAGTTAAAACTGTTCTTTTTTCTGAAGATTCTAGTGTGAAAAAGAGTCTTGTCAACTCCACTTTTCCTTTTGTAGATCATGGCATTCATTAATGTTTACTGCAAAGCTCTGAGGTAAACCACAAACCCTTATAGACCGTGAATGTCAGAGTCATTTGCTTTGTGCTCCGACTTAACACTTTTATCTTCCTAAATGTTTGCCAAAATTTGTCTGAAACTACCAGAGCTGAAAAATAATTATTCAAGTTTAAGTATCTGAGTATGGCTCACAATGCAATACACAATTCTAAAAAAATCGCAATACACTAATTCTGTAATAATCAATAAAGATGCCATTTAAAATAATACACTGTAAACAGAAAATGCACAACATTTTAGCTCAAACTTTCTATCAAATACTAACTGATGTTGGAAGCAGTACTTCAGCCAAGTTGTATTTTTGATGCTTGGCTACCATGTACCTGTAATTTTTAGGTACAAAAAAGTAAAGCCCAACTGTTAAATAGGTAGGGCAGATAATTTAGTTTGATATAGGCGTATAGAGACATATTGTTATCAGTGATAATTGGCTCATTATGTACCGATGTGTGTTAAGGCACTATGTGTTAGTGCCTTAACATTGCCTTAACAATTGTTAGCACCCTGATGGCCACTTGCTATCCATAGAGGGATAAGTGACACTTGCAATAACAGCATTGTAAGAGGGGAACAGTTGAACATGGAGGATGTTGCTCCTGTTTAACAATAGACAAGTTCTCTTAACAAAGATACACAATATTACTCTCTTTGTGCCGGGGGACTGGATCTTTGGGAAGAACCAGTCTTTGCCATAATGTATTTGGGGTTTAAGCCACTGGGACGTCACGCTTAGAAAATAAACGTCTCAGTTTCTCTGAAACTCCTGCAATATACAGAATGACCACTGGTCTGGGTCTGGGTTCCTTCTTTTCACTTGATGGCTGGCTGGAGTCCTGATTGGGTTTCTTTTCTGCTTTCAGGAAGGCCCAGTTAGGATATTCACATTGCTCCTGGGACTGTCTTGTGAGGTATTTCTCCTTCTATCCTGATGCATGCTCAATAATCCAGATAGAAAAATCTAAAAAAGTTAAGTGTGGTCCTCTGGACATTCAAAAAACAAAACAAAACAAAAAATTGTAGAAACGTTTCGTCTTTCGTCCGAAAGACTTCCTCAGTCTGAGAGGTGCTGTATTCAGCTCAGTCTTATAAATAGCACCCTCTCACAGTGGATCAACCAGTTTGCTGCTGACCACCAAAACCAGCTGCTCACATGACTAAGGAGCACCATCAGCCTAGTGATAGATCATTAATGCCCTGATGGTTGTTTGCTATTTACAGAGGGCTGAGTAATACTATCAATAACAGCATTGTAAGAAGGGGACAGTTGAACACGGAGACCCTGTTTAAGGATGTATGGGATCTCTTCACAAAGATGGCCTCCTTCACTCCTCTCTCAAACCATTGTTCCTCTCTATCAAGGATGTGAACATCTTCATCCCTGAAAGAGTGACCGCTGGCCTGGAGATGAGTGTAGACCGCAGAGTCCTGACCTGATGATGTTGATCTTCTGTGCTGGGCCATCCTTTTGGCCAGTGGCTGTTTAGTTTCCCCGATATAAGACTGATCACAGCCCTCCTGACACTGAACAGCATACACAATATTACTCTGTTTGTGCCGGGGGACTGGATCTTTGGGATGAACCAGTCTTTGCCGTAATGTATTTTGTATTTCGTAACTGGGAAGTTGGGTTTAGAAAATAAACGTCTCAGTTTATCTGAAACTCCCGCAACATACAGAATGACCACTGGTCTGGGTTCCTCATTTTCACCTGATGGCTGGCTGGAGTCTGGAGTACAGTATGTATCCTTCTGCCTGGCTCCCGAGTTAGTGGGGACTCTGTCTGTTCTGTGGCAAAGTCCTGATGACTCCTAAATTGTGCTCCAGTGGGTGATGAAATAAACCACAACTATTGGTCTGTGTGTGTGGATTTTGACCAGTGACTCTTTAGTTTCCTCGATGTATGATTGATCTACACTACACTTTACACATTTGTTTGCAAATGTCCTCCATCAGAGACTGATATCTCATAGTCCAAGAAAGCCAGCTTACCATCCTTTACTTCTTCTCATGTGCCTAACGATCAGTTGTTAAGCTGATGGTCCTTCTTTTGCATGTGAACAACTAGTTTTGTCTGCCATCAGCAAACTGTTTGATCCACCATGAGAAGGCATTGTTTATAAGACTGAGTTTGTTGCAGCGCCTCAGACTGAAGAAGTCTTTTGGATAAAATACTAAATGTTTCAACAAAGAAGAATCCGTCCAGAGTATCTGATTTAACCTTTACATGTTTGTCTGAAATCTTTACTTCTCTGCAAAGGAAAAAATAAATAAATAAAACACTGTTGCAGTCAGTTCTAATAGACCTTCATCAGATTTGACTGTTTAAACAATGAACAGGGAAGGGTGTTTGTTTAATTTATATTTTTGTAACAGTCTTGATAACTATTGTGAATAGTGGAGAATAGAAAATGTAAATGCACGTTAGAAAGACAGTTTCAAGACTTCAAGTGTTAAAACAGGGTTAAAAGTAGCTGTTTACTTATAATAATAATAATAATGAATTCCATTTATAATGCACTTTTCATTAATAAAAATCTCAAAGTGCTAAGTACTTAGGTTCTTGGGGGCGAACAAAGTTCAAAAATATTCATCCGTTGTCATTATTTTTTTCAGCTACGGTACTTCCTTCTGCAGGGGTCACCACAGCAAGCTAACTCACATGAAAGGTTTGGAAAAACATTTACCCTGAATGCCCTTCCAGACCCTGGCTTCAAACCTGCAGCCTCAGGGTTACAATTGATCACTGATATACCACAGCCCCTGGGACAACTCTCAGCTACAACGACAGTTTTTGCCAACAGAAACAAAGTAACGGGGCAGCACAGTGGCACAGTGGTTGAGCTGTTGCCTCTCAGCCAGAAGGTTGACAGATCGAATTCCGTCCGGGGACCTGTCTGGGTGGAATCAAAAAAGGCGTTCAATACAAGATCAACTGGACTTTATTTAAATAAATAAATAAAGTCCAGTTGATCTTGTATTGAACGCCTTTTTTGATTTTATCATGTCCTGGACGACTGAGAATCTTCACCAGCATGTCTGGGTGGAGTTTGCATGTTCTTTCTGTGCATGCGTGGGTTTTCTCCGGGTACTCCGGTTTCCTCCCACAGACCAAAAACATACATGTTAGGCTGACTGGTAACTCTAAATAGTCCCTAGGTGTGAGTGAGAGAGTAAATGGTTGTTTGTCTCGTTTTATGATGTTCAATCCCACCTTCTAAGTTGATGTCTAGACCTCCGTTCATGACATCATCAGATAAAAACCTCCACTGGAAAAGGGCATGGTCGGCTCCACCTGTGGTCAGTACCAACTGCTGATCGTATGACCATCGGGCATTAGTCACATGGGCTGAGTGGCCAACGTACTTCTTGAATTTGGCTCCTGAGTGGAAAACAAAACATTAAACAGAAAGAAACAGAACCAAATCAGTGGTAGCAGGAGAAGTAAGAACCTTTTCTGAGGCAAGGGAAGCGATAGAGCCGGACGAGGCCGAGGTCGTCTCCGGTGACGAGCACTCCTGCTGAATGATTTGCGTCCACAGAATTGATCTGTGTTGAATCTGAGTATTTTGGCCAGATGCCACTGACCTCTGGGCCCAGGACACTGCTCCAGGTGGCCCAGCGCTGACCTTTGACCTCCTCTTTATTGATGATGGGTTTCCCCACTGAGGAAAGGAACAAAGGAGATAATAGTTAATTTCTATAAAGGGGCAGACAGTAATATTAATAAATGATCTTCAAAAGCGTTTTTTGATGAATA
>JBBPBX010017703.1:0-10572 GCA_038048925.1 Garcialebias charrua | reverse complement strand
AATTCTTCTTTGGCTGCTCCTTTCATCAGGGGTCGCCATAGCAGACTAACTCTCACAAAGACTTGGCAATTATTTTTATGACGGATACCATTTCAGACAGAGACGTGCAGTGAGGTTCATGGCTGGTGAGGCACTGTGCAGTTTTTTTCATATGTATAATAAAAAAACAGACAAAAAATGTTCTGTACATTTTGGCGTCTATATGCCATAGCTTCTTCAATGCTTTGGATAGCGTTATTTTCTTCTTTTATAATACATGAACCCTACAGAGTAGTTTACAGTATTTGCCATTTGATTGGCAGCAGTTAACGGGTTGTGTTTAAAATCTCATATCAGCAATCTTTACACATTCAAACTGTAGCACACAAAAAAAGCACATTTAATTTGGAGAAATTTTTTTTTTTAGTCTTACTGATGGGGATTTTAAACCCCTGTTACCTAAAAACCACACAAGATAAACAAGAGAATTGTGTTAACACAGACAAAACAACTTTGCAAAGGGGAAAGGCTTTTTAATGTCTTCTGAAACTTAGTTTGTTCTCAAATACATTGGGCCTCATGCAAGAACATGTTCGTATTTTTATCCTAAATTTCTCTTACTTTTGTTCGTACGAAGCGTTCGTACGAACATGCCACGTCAGATTCAACAAACTCTTCTATCCTCAGCAAAAGTGTGTATATGAGCTGCGTAAATATGATGAATCCCACCTGTTCTATTCACCTGCTTGTGCACGCGGAGAGGTTATTTACATAATTACCACCCCTCAAGACACCATATAAGGCTACGTTTCCTGCCTCAGAGCGCATGAAGTGACCATTCATTCAAAATCGAGAAGTAAAAAGAAGAACTTTTCACGTTCGGAGATCGGAGCAGTATCAGAAATCAAGAATAAATGGTTTGATCTGAAAATGGCTTCAAGAAAACGTCTCGCCGCAGCACGGTGCTCTATGACATGAGGTGGTCAAGGAAAAGTCTGTGCTACCGAGATGGATGGAAAAATAAATGCCATGCGCACCTTGCGCAAGACGCGTGCCAACAGCATGCATGTTCAAGCTGTGATAAAGCCGAGGACCCACTCCAACATGCGGACCATCCCCGGGGCACGGGGGGGCACGCGCGGGAGCGCACAGTGGTCGGCGTGGGGCACGGGGGGCGGGCGCCACGCGCGGGGGGCGCACGGTGGTCGGCGTGGGGCGGGGGCACGGGGGGGTTTGAAGCCGCTTTATTTTAATTTAACCAATTTGTGTCGTTGCATTTAATTTTTTTAAACTCAGAATATTTTCTAAATAACGAAATATGAAGTTATTAGTGAAGGAAATCCGTCTGGATGACAGCAGACCGACTGCTCGTAAAATATACGACAGCTCTGGACCACACGTAAATTTTGTTCGTATCTGAAAAAAATCTTAGGATACGAAAACATTGTTGAATGCCACAAATGATCCTAAATCGCTCGTACGCACAGTTTAAGAACAAATCTGCGCGTACGAACGGTTCTTGCATGAGGCCCATTGTCCAGCACAAATCCGAATTGTGCTGGATATGACAAGCTATTTAAACAAGAAGGAGGTGGAGTTGACAAGCTCTGACGTCTTACAGATAAAACAAACGAGTCGTGGTTCTGATCCTACAGGAACATCTAATCCAAACATTGTCAAGGCTAAAAGACTGTCTTTTCTGTATCAAGGAGAAAAGCAAACAAACATGTTTGTACCATCAAATATAAGAGTTTGTTGGGAACACCTATATTTGATATAAGTGAGCTGGGTAAGAACTCTGTCAGAGTAATTAGTTTTAGATAATAAATGTTGAACATCTCCATCACTTACCATCCATCCATCCATCCATCCATTTTCTTCCGCTTATCCGGGGTCGGGTCGCGGGGGTAGCAACCTAAGTAGGGAGGCCCAGACTTCCCTCTCCCCAGCCACTTGGAGCAGCTCCTCTGGGGGAATCCCAAGGCGTTCCCAGGCCAGCCGAGAAACATAGTCCCTCCAGCGTGTCCTGGGTCTTCCTCTGGGTCTCCTCCCGGTGGGACATGCCCGGAACACCTCACCAGGGAGGCGTCCAGGAGGCATCCTAACCAGATGCCCGAGCCACCTCAACTGGCTCCTCTCGATGTGGAGAAGCAGCGGCTCTACTCCGAGTCCCTCCCGGATGACTGAGCTTCTCACCCTATCTCTAAGGGAGAGTCCAGACACCCTGCGGAGAAAACTCATTTCAGCCGCTTGTATCCGAGATCTCGTTCTTTCGGTCACAACCCAAAGCTCATGACCATAGATGAGGGTGGGAACGTAGATCGATCGGTAAATTGAGAGCTTTGCCTTTCGACTCAGCTCTCTCTTCACCACGACAGACCGGTACAGCGCCCGCTTCACTGCGGATGCTGCACCTATCCGCCTATCGATCTCACGCTCCAGTTTTCCCTCATTCGTGAACAAGACCCCGAGATACTTAAACTCCTCCACTTGGGGCAGGACCTCCTCCCCGACCCGGAGAGGGCATGCTACCCTTTTCCGGCTCAAGACCATGGCCTCGGATTTGGAGGAACTGATCCTCATCCCGGCCGTATCACACTCGGCTGCAAACCGCTCCAGCGAAAGCTGTAGATCACGATCTGATGAAGCCAATAGGACCACATCATCTGCAAAAAACAGAGAAGCGATTCTAAGGCCACCAAAACGGATCCTCTCAACACCTTGGCTGCGCCTAGAAATTCTGTCCATAAAAGTTATGAACAGAATCGGTGACAAAGGGCAACCTTGGCGGAGTCCAACTCTCACTGGAAACGAGCCTGACTTACTGCCGGCAATGCGGACCAAGCTCTGACACCGGTCGTACAGGGACCTAACAGCCCATATCAATGGGCCTGGTACCCCATACTCCCGGAGTACCCCCCACAGAACCCCCCGAGGGACGCGGTCGAATGCCTTTTCCAAGTCCACAAAGCACATGTAAACTGGTTGGGCAAACTCCCACGCACCCTCCAGGACCCTGCTGAGGGTGTAGAGCTGGTCCAGTGTTCCACGACCAGGACGAAAACCACACTGCTCCTCCTGAATCCGAGGTTCGACTATCCGACGGACCCTCCTCTCCAGAACCCCTGAATAGACCTTACCAGGGAGGCTTAAGAGTGTGATCCCCCTATAGTTGGAACACACCCTACGGTCCCCCTTTTTGAATAGGGGAACCACCACCCCAGTCTGCCAATCCAAGGGAACTGCCCCCGATGTCCACGCGATATTGCAGAGTCGCGTAAGCCAACACAACCCCACAACATCCAGAGCCCTAAGGAACTCAGGGCAAATCTCATCCACCCCCAGAGCCCTGCCACCGCGGAGCTTTTTAACCACCTCGGTGACCTTAGCACCAGAGATTGGAGAGCCCGACCCAAAGTCCCCAGGCTCCGCTTCCTCAGTGGAAGACATTCATATGTACAATAAAAAAACAGACAAAAAATATTCTCCATGATTTGGCTTTTGTCTACCATGGCTTCTTCAGAGCTTTGGATACTTTGGATAGCGTTATTTTCTTCTTTTAGAATACATGAACCCTACAGAGTAGTTTATTTGCCATTTGATATTTGCAATTTGATCTGCTTCCTCAGTGGAAGATGTGCCAGTAGGATTGAGGAGGTCTTCAAAGTATTCCGCCCACCGACTCACAACATCTTGAGTTGAGGTCAACAGCACGCCATCCCCACCATAAATGGTGTTGGTCGCGTACCACTTTCCCCCCCTGAGACGCCGGATGGTGGACCAGAATCGCCTCGAAGCCGTACGGAAGTCATTCTCCATGGCCTCTCCGAACTCCTCCCACGCCCGAGTTTTTGCCTCAGCAACCACCCGAGCCGCATGCCGCTTGGACTGTCGGTACCTATCTGCTGCTTCCGGGGTCCCACAGGCCAAAAAGGCCCAATAGGACTCCTTCTTCAGCTTGACAGCATCCCTCACCGCCGGTGTCCACCACCGGGTTCGAGGGTTGCCACCACGACAGGCACCAACAACCTTGCGGCCACAACTCTGATAAGCTACCTCGACAATAGAGGCGCGGAACATGGCCCACTCGGACTCAATGTCCCCCGCCTCCCTCGGAACGTGTTCAAAGCTCTCCCGGAGGTGGGAGTTAAAGCTCCGTCTTACGGGAGACTCTGCCAGACGTTCCCAGCAGACCCTCACAATACGTTTGGGTCTGCCAGGTCTGACCGGCATCCTCCCCCACCATCGGAGCCAACTCACCACCAGGTAGTGGTCAGTGGACAGCTCCGCCCCTCTCTTCACCCGAGTGTCCAGGACATGCGGCCGCAGATCAGATGAGACGACAACAAAGTCGATCATCGAACTGCGACCTAGGGTGTCCTGGTGCCAAGAGCACATATGTACACCCTTATGCCTGAACATGGTGTTCGTTATGGACAATCCATGACGAGCACAGAAGTCCAATAACAGAACACCACTCGGGTTCAGATCAGGGGGGCCGTTCCTCCCAACCACACCCCTCCAGGTCTCACTGTCATTGCCCACGTGAGCGTTGAAGTCCCCCAGTAGAACAAGGGAGTCCCCAGGAGGCGCACTCTCCAATACCCCCTCCAAGGACTCCAAAAAGGGTGGGTAATCTGCGCTGCCGTTTGGCGCATAGGCACAAACAACAGTCAGAGCCCGTCCCCCCACACGTAGGCGAAGGGAGGCTACCCTCTCGTTCACCGGGGTGAACCCCAACGTACAGGCACCAAGATGGGGGGCAACAAGTATGCCCACTCCTGCTCGGCGCCTCTCACCAGGGGCAACTCCAGAGTGGAAGAGTGTCCAACCCCTCTCAAGGAAACTGGTTCCAGAGCCAGAGCCATGTGTTGAGGTGAGTCCGACTATTTCTAGCCGGAACCTCTCAACCTCACACACTAGCTCAGGCTCCTTCCCCACCAGAGAGGTGACATTCCATGTCCCAATGGCCAGCTTCTGTAGCCGAGGATCAGACCGCCAGGGTCCCCGCCCTCGGCCACCACCCATCCCACATTGCACCCGACCCCTTTGGCCCCTCCCATAGGTGGTGAGCCCATGGGAAGGGGGACCCACGTCTCCTCTTCGGGCTGTGCCCGGCCGAGCTCCATGGGTAAAAGCCCGGCCACCAGGCGCTCGCCAACGTGCCCCACCTCCGGGCCTGGCTCCAGAGTGGGGCCCCGGTGACCCGCGTCCGGGCGAGGGAACATTGATTCCATTAGTGTTACTCATCATTGGGGTCTTTGTATAATAAAGAAAAAAAAATGATTTTAGTCTTACCTTTACTTATAAATTAAATTAAACTATAACAAAATTGATTTTTATTTTACAGAAAAGAGCTGTAAGAATTATTACAAGAAAGCCTTACTGTCATCCATCTAATATATTATTTAAACAACTCAAAGTACTGAAGTTTTATGATTTGGTGGACTATAATATTTTGTCAGTAATAGAACACTCAAATGTTCAAATGTATTTTGTTAAGAAAGAAAGCTGCTAGTCTAAAGGGAACTTAAATTTTTGCAGAACTAGTTTGAAGGGATGGTTTATTTCAGTACAGGGAGTTGAATTGTGGAATGTTTTGGGAAATGATGTTAAAAATGTAAACTCTGTGCTTATGTATAAAAAAATGATCAAAACTAAATTGTTAACAAAATACTAAAACTTTCAAAATGCTAAAACTTTTAGTTAAGTGTATAATGTTCTAGATATTTGTAGGTTGTGAAAAGTTACTCTTTTTTGCTCTGTTACTTATAGATAATTATTGTTTTAATTGATTGTTTGAACTTGCTTTATTTATGAAAAAAGGGGCAGATAAAATAAAATGTCTTTGTATTCTTTTATATAATATGTGATATGGTTTTTTTCTTTTTCTTCTGGTTTTTAATGTAAAATGAATAAATAAATAAAAAATAAACAAATAAATGAAGTCCATGCGTCACTCCTGAACAAAGACGTCAATGACTTTTTCCTACAAGTCTTCCTTGTCGCTTTCAGTTTTAAAAAGTCTCTCTGCCTCCATGGAGATCAGATGAAAGCCTTCCTTTATCAGAAATTTAATCCTCCATTGCGAAATTCTAGCCAATCAGGAGAAAAAAAAAAAACTGAATCACTGCACTTTCCTTAGATTAAATTGTAGCGCGCTTCACACTCCGCTGCAAGAGAAATCCTGGGCTCACTAGCCCCGCCTCCTCCTCCATGCGGCATGCCTCGTAGGGCACCTTTTATCACTGTTTTATGATCCTCAGCGCAAGAAACATGTTACTCACACATACCGTTTTAGACAGAAACACTAGACATTATATTCACCAGCTAAACTATAGAAATGCAGTTTATATAGCAAAAGTATTTGGATATTTTAATAGCGACATAAAAGGTGCAGGAATACGAGCTCACTGCAGCACAGTCAGCCGAGTGATTGCGCAATCGTGCGGTGCAGCTGCCGGGTGCCTCTCGCACGTCCCTCCTAAGAATTTGAACGCTAAATAAGAAAAATCGGTTATTTTGAATAAAAAACTTAAAACTGGTTTAGTTTTAAGTAAAATAAATTTATAGTGCAAATCAAAGGATAAATACAATAATTAGATTTATTTTTTCAATTTACATTTTTTCTTTCTATGATGACAGGTGAGGTGTGGCCTCACTTGCCTCCCCTGACCGCACGTCACTGCTTTCAGATGAGACAACAGATCACCGAGCTACCACAGCCCTCTGTGTGGAGCAGAGAGCTGCCATAGGAGAGCAGATGGTGGGGGTTAAGGGCCTTGCTCAAGGGCCCAGATTGGGCAAATGAGGGTAGAGGCAGGTGCTGTTTTTTCATCTTTTCCACCCACATTTTGATGTTGTCAGTCTGGGGAGTTGAATAAGCGACCTTCCAATGACAGGCCCACCTTCTCTGACCTCTGCGCTACTGTTCCCCCATAAACAAACTAGTTTAAGTATTGATTTTTACATTTACATATGGCAATTGAATGCATTATTAATATTCACGAGGTAAAAACACAACAAAAAAAAAACAATGAAAGACTCATAACCCCACATTTCGGTCCCACCCACTCTCCTTACTGTTGTAATTTGTTAAGTTTCTTGTCAGTTGCAGATCAAACTCTTGATGTGGCTACGACTAAGCTTGGCCTTCTCTTCAGGCAGTGAAGTCCTCACCAATGAGGGCACCGTCAAACATGTAACTGCCTGATAACAAAAGTTTAGAATAATCTATATGGACAATTGTATTTTACTTTAAAATGTTTCTTGCTCACCTGCTAAATATTTAACAGAAAACAAGAAAAAACGGCAAATTCTAAATTGAAAATAAATATTTTAAATAGGAATGAGGCCAATCCGATCTAGTATCTGTATCGGCCTCCAATACCAGTACACTTTACGTATTGGATTTTCCGATCCAATCTGCCAATATTTCCAATCCATCATGCATGTCTGTGTCTGTTGAAACTTCTCATGTGATTCCCTGACAGCTGCTCTGCACGTTGGCTTCAAACTATAGGATGGATTTCCTGAACAGAGGTGTGTCTCATGATCCCAGAATAATAAGACCCACCTCACATTCAGGAAATCCATTTCATAGTTTGCAGCCAGCTACAACGTTCAGTAGCACTGTAGCTAACATCTATCCAACTTTTCATCTAAACATGTCCACTGTGTGAAAGTGTTTGCACGTTGCTGTCTTGCTTTGTGGTGTTTCTATTGTAAATGACTGCACAGCCATAGTGCCACAACAAACCACGATAAAGTTAGTTTTACTTTGGACATTCGAGCACCGTGGCTTCAGCGGTGTGTTCTTCTCGTTCAGTCCGGAGAAGGCGGTCTGCTTTCGGTCAGCCGTGCTCAATCTGCCCGTCTCGGAGGAGGGGCAGATTGAGCACGGCTGACCGAAATCAGACTGCCTTCTCCGGACTGAACGAGAAGAACACACCGCTGAAGCCACGGTGCTCGAATGTTTACCGAGAAGTTGCTAAAATTCATCTTAATTAATGACCATGACTATCAGCTGTAGAAAAGAAGGATTTCACAGCTTGATACTTGCAACCAATATATAGTTTACCCTCCAGGAGATATTTATCAGTACGACAGCAGACAATCATAAAAGAGCATATGGATTGAAAAATACAAGAAAATTATATGTATTGAAAAACGAAACAAAAACAGCTACGTTATAAAGCGAAGTAAAATACTAAAATCGGGAAGATGTCTGTGTTGGTTTATGCCATGAACTTAGCAGATGTTTGAAGCCATTTAATCACTTTAATATCCACTGCTAGGAATAAAAAAAAAAAAAAAACATGTTTTGTGTTAGCAGGATTTAATTCTAACTTTGAAACTTACCCAACATTAATAAAATTTACCCCGTCTTGCCTTTTTGGACATTTGTACAAATTGTACTTGCCTATAGAGAGGAGATTATTACAGTCTCAAATAAAATCAATAATGATGATGACATCGGGTTGGTAACGGTATTGGCCAATATCCAGATTTAGGTATCGGGAATGGATTGAAAGTTAAAAAAAATGTGGATTGGTGCATCCCTAATTTTAAATACAATAAATATTAAATACTAATTTTAATTTAACTTTTAATATGATTAATTCTTAGGTCCTCTGAAGGCAGCAAAGTCCCTGAGTGTCTTCCATTGTGACCGACCAACCGATATTCTGATCTCACCCTCAGTGTATGTGTTGTCAATGACTCTCCCTACACACATATTTAGCCGAACATCTATAAACTGGATGTGTTACAGCCATTTATGTGTTTGCCAGGCAGATAATCAGTGGCTGCCATCCTAAAATGAAATACCTTCTAATGTTAATTAATAGTATTTGTTCATCCAATTGTTATTTTCTTGAAAGTTTTATTAAATTGTGTTCAGTGGTTCATAATATCAACTCAGTTTAATCCAAGAAATAATGCCAAAGTTTTAAACAAATACCTGGCACAATGTTTAGTGCTTTGATTATGTATAACATATTACAACCATGCCAACATTTTACTCAGAAATGTTAAAAGTGTCAACATTCTTGTGATTTTTGTATTTTCTGAGCTCAGTAGGTTGTGGGAACTCCATATTCAATTGGGTTGGCTCCAAAACGTAACCCTTTGTAGATGTACATCCAGTGATTTTGTTCTGATATATCTCTGTTTGTTTGCTTTTAGTAACTCTTCATGGCATATTATGATAATAGCGAAATATCCTAATTTAAAAAAAAAAACACGTATCTGTTATTCTGTTTCTTCAGTTGACCTTGAGTTAAATGTATGTATCTGGGAGCGATATTTACAAGAGGGACACAAGCAATGTGGGCTGAAAACCCCTCTTGTGAATGTGTAATGAAAACACAGATCACCAACATATGGCAATGCACAGCATGACACAGACAGTGCCAAATCTTGCCAGTGCATGAAATTCAACAGTGTAATAGCTCATATTATAAAGAGCATATTGGTAAAGTATTCTAGTGTCTGTTAGCAAAATATCTCAAGAACCACTTCACAAATTTGAATAGGTCTTCATGAAATAATTAATAATAAGCATTGTGTTAACGACCTGGGCAACAATTTTGTTTTGGTGATTAGTGTCAAGATAATCTGGTGGAGATTAATCTAAATCAATCTCATCATCATGCACAAAAATAAATTATGACTTAAAGGTGTCGAGAGCGTTTTAAGGTACTGTTGTATTTTATAAAGAAAGTATTATAATTATTTTTTTTAAAGGTACTTTTTAACAGCAGGGTTCCCCTAGCAAAGAAAGTGTTTCTAGTAACATAAACCTTGAACAGCATTATATCAAATATGCAAAGGTGGGCGCAGACCGCTTGGTAGCGTTAAAGCGCTAATCCGCTTATAGCGGACCTAAACAATTTGTCAGCGTTATAGCGGATTGACTAACTTTTATAATTCATAAGCGGATTTGCGCTATTTTTATTTAAAATGCAGTACCGCTAATAACTAATTATCTATCAGTAAAAACGAAAAAACTTATTTACGGGCTCTTAAATCAACCGGACGACTGCTCACAGACCATATCCTGTCAGCGCCGGATGTGGTCCGTGACAAAAAAGCGTCCCCCTCAGTCTCTTGGCTAGAGAGAGCGCTCTCTCTATAGCAGTTAGCAGCCAGTGTGTTACTCTGCAGCCTTATTGCTTGTTTTCGAAGAGTCAGACGAAGAGTTTTTAACATGGAGGGTGAACTTATGGATGTTTCTCAGCGGCCTACGCGACGCGTCAGCGCCTCATTTGCCCTGTTCAAAATGGCGACGGCCACAGAAGCAAAGGACTTTACAACAAAACACGGTAAAAACAATTATTTCTTTGCTGAGAAAAAATATATTTCTTAGCTGACTTTATAGCACAAGGTTTTTCTGAGCTTAACCGTTTCACGAAATGGTCAAATCTGCTGGATTAAAAAAAGTAGTTCGCCATTTGCACGTTAGCGCGTTAGCATTTAGCTTCCGCTAGCTTTGCTAATACATAAGCGCTTTTGAAATTGCGGACCTAAATAAATTAATAAGTGCTTTAGAAATAGCGGAACTAATTTTTGGATTAGCGCTGCCCAGCACTG
>JBBPBX010017702.1:0-27304 GCA_038048925.1 Garcialebias charrua | reverse complement strand
ATATATGCAGTATATATATATATACAGTATACTGTATGTATTAGAGATATTTTTGTGTTTACATTTTTTTTTTGCATGTGGGCGGCTGTGGCTAAGTGGTGTGCTAAGATTCATAAATGGGTGTAACTTCAGTACCCACCACTGCACCTTGTATTCACTGGTTGACTGGACATCATTAACTTCACGCAGACTCTCTCACTGGTACATTCATCTTTAAATCACTTCTTGTCTGCTGCCTTCAGACATCTCCTCCTGCATGTCACTGTGTGAATGCAGCTACAGCTTGCACTCTCGGGACATTATTACCTGCAGTGTTCCCTCAGTGCAGATTGAACTTGGCAAAGGGGCCTTCTCCTACTCTGCTCCTGTTTCCTGGAACATCTTGCAAAAAGATCTGAAGCTGTCAACCTTGACCTCTCTAAGTGGCTTCAAACATCTGTGAAGTTAAAACCAATGCAGACATACAACAGTATTCCTGTTTTTAGTTTTCTCCATCGCCGTACAACCTACTGTTTTTTTTGTATCATTTTCTTTGATTTGTTCTTCTCAATTTGTATGCTTTTTATGATTGTCTACTGTTGCCATCACTATTTGTTAAAATCAGGTATCTCTTGTAAATAAGCCCCAGAGGCTCAAAAGAATATAACCTGTGTAAATAAAGTCTGAATGAAAAAAACTTTATCCTCAAAGTGTATTCCAGATACCCTGATGTATGCTCAATAATCCAGATAGAAAAATCTAAAAAAGCTAAGTCTGGTCCTCTGGACATTTTTTTTTTTTTTAATGTCCAGAGGACCAGACTTAGCTTTTTTATATGTATTCCAGATGTTTTAGTCACTCACATGAATCAGCGTTTAAACTGTGTGACTCATTCTGAAGTTAAAACACATGAAGGTCTGTTAAAACAGGAAGTGGGCATACACGGGGGCAGAAAGGATGTTTCTTGGACTGCATTGCTCCAAATGCTTTCAGCAGCCCGGAGAAAATCATAGTGATTTGTGGAAGTGCTGGTTTATGTGAAATGTGTGACTACCATCAGATTTAACAAACAAAATATCTGAGGTCTGACAGGGCAGTGCTTCAACTATTTTCTGACAGGGAACAACCTAAAACATCTGCTTCTAGTTTTTTTCCCCAGTCATCTGCTTTTCTTTGTTTACTTTTTGAGGATGTTGATGAACTTACAGGCAAAATGTAAGTTTGATTTTTTTATTTATTTCAGTCACAGATACAGTAACTACCGTCAGATGCACTGTAGTTTACATGAATACTTATACTTCCAGAGAGCAAAGAGGAAACAATATTTAATTTGCACATTTGTGCATGTGTTTGCATGTCAGTCATTAAAAGTTTGAAAAATCTTAATAAAATCTAAAAATAGTCATCATTACATGTACATCTACAGCTGCTTCCCTTTTGGGAGTCAACCCAATTGAAAGCAGCTGTCATAAACTGACAGTAGAAACAATAACTCTTTGAATTTTACAGAATCTGAGCTAAAATCTTGTGGTAGTAGCTAAAAATCATCATCAACACATACTCTAGAGCTGGTTGCACAAAATAGATGTTTAAAGTTTTACTATTTGGAACTAATTCTGTCTGTGAACAAAATATTTCATAATCCATTTGACATATTTTAATGAATCTTTTATAAAAATGATCATTGGATTTACCTGTACAACTGAATAACTTTAAACCTAATTCAAGATGGCTGCCACAGCTAATCTAAATTATCCAACACAAAATGGCTAAAAATCAACCGACATTACAGGTACTGGCACTGACCCAAAGTTTGATGTGGCAGCAGCTCAGGTGACATGTAACATTTTGAAATATCGCATCATGTTTTTCTTTTACAGGCAACAGCTTCCACGTAAAACACAATCATTGCTCCACATTTAATCTATTGTATTGAGGTTTGGGGAAAAGCGTGCAAAACAATTACAAAGCCTGTTTTTATTTTACAAAAGAGAGCTGTAAGAGTAATCACCAGAAAACATTTCAGTCACCCATCAAACACCTTGTTTCTTCAGCTAAATTTATTGAAATTCCAGGAATTGGTAGAATATAGTATTTTATCAGTTATGTATAGGGCTCATAATAACACATTACCTTTAAATATCCAAAGAAATTTTATAAAAAGACAAAGTTATTACAATCTCAAAGGGACAGAGATATTCATCAAACCACAATTCAGAACCAGCTTAAAGGGACGGTCTACCTCAATTCAGGGAGTTCGATTGTGGAATGCTCTGGAGAGTGATGTTAAAAATGCAAAATCAATGTATACATTTAAGAAAAAGGACTTGCTCAAAAACTATATATGATGTAGCTTAGTGTGTTTTTGTATTACAGTTAGAACAATTAAGTAGAGTTATTAATTTTGTGATGTAGTTTGAAGGTTACCATTGTTTGAACAAACTTTGAAATAAGGGGCAGATATAATAAGATTTCATCTTCTTTCTGCTCCTTTCATTTTATCCTACTTTTATTCTTGTATCTGATTAAACTGTTTTGTATTGTTCTTTTAAAATGAATAAATAAACATCAAATCAAAAAATCAAAATAAAAAACTAACAGTTTAATCTGTAGAAGTACATCCAGTTACTATTTCTGTAAAGTTTCATTAAAATCTAAACAAGGGTTCATATTTTGCTAACAAACAAACACTGACCCACACAGGCAAAACCATCATTGCCCAGTCCTTGAGGATATAATTTACAAAATCATCAAATGTAAAACATCTTTTATTTTTAATGAAATAAAACAGACACTTGATGTCAAATAATCCAAAATTTGCCTGAAAGATTCATGAGACGAAGCTCAGCTGGTTGCAGCGCTCGTGTGGCTTTGAATGATTTTGTTATTGAACTTGTTAAATTATGATGTGACACTTTAAAGACAACGATCATTTTTAAATTCTGATTACCATACTGTAAACTGTATTTTTTTGGATGTTATTAGCTGTTTGTTTATATTAATACAATGACCACACTGATGCAGTTTTCAGTAAAACAAACAAAAAACTGTTTTATTAGAGTATGGTATTTTATTTTTAGTTTAGTTTGTAGTTTTGTCTTTTTCTTATTTAGGATTAAACATACTTCATACATTTACTGTACTTGTATTTAAAATATCCTGATTTTAATCCAAGCCTTCCTGTGGAGCTTTAATAGTTTGCTTGTTTTGTTTACTTGTTGACTTAGTTTCATGCCCTTCTGAAAATTAAATGTGGTTTTTGCTGATGATGCTTCTTGTCCTGACCATAGTTATCATATTGACAGCTGGCCACTCGCTGCTGCTCCTTGGGTCCGCGGCTGCTTTTGTTCCGGCCGGAAACAGGCGGCGGCTCCAAATAGTTCCAATGACTCAGCCAGGAGTCAGCCCCTCGCGGCGAGTCACGTGCGTGTCGCGAGGAAATGGTTTATTTGTAGGATGAATAACAAACTTTGAACCCGAAAAGCAAAATATATTTGAAAGGAAAAGCAAATATATTCTATTCTAAATGGAAACTCTGCTTTGAATGAAATCATGAAAACTTGTCCAAAAATACACGAAATGACCATGAAAGTTTACTGACAGAAGAACACATGAAGCCGGTCGTTTAGAAAATGTTGAAGCTGGGGGGAAGCCCCTAAACTATAATGACTAATATCCCGTGGAAGTTATCAAGTGGTCCAGGAGATAAACATGCAAATGGAGAAGTTTGGTCCCAAGACCTGTTTTATTTTTTATGATTATTTATTTATTTATTTATTTGTTTATTGTTTAACAGCAGATATAAATAATAATAATAACAATTATTATTATATATTATAATAATTGATATATGTATTTATTTAAAGAAGCATTGAAAATCTTTAGGTCTCTGCTCACGTTTAGAAGTGAATGTTTTTCCTTAACTTATCTGGCAACGATGGGAAAATTTCACTTTAGAAACTTAAATACCGTACTTTAAATGTCAAGACAAGTATATTAGAAAACAATTCCAGTGTGTTCTGAAGAGTAAAGTTGATATGCTTAAAGAACTCATTTTGAATGATCAAATAAAATATATCAAACAGTGTGGCTTGTGTTCACTCAATGAGTGAAATATTTGGCCGTTCCCTTTCAGCAGAAAGCCTTTCTAACACAACCTGGAACTGAACCTGCAACCTCAGATTTAAGAGACTGCAACACTGACCACGATACTATCACAACCCATGCGAACAAGTGTGGGGAAAGTATAAAGTCACTATACGTTACAACCATCCATCCATCATCCCATCATCCAGCTTCTGCTTCTCTGTGAATGGATTGCATCCTCCCAGTCCTCATTAACAAGACTCCAGGACACATGAACTCCATCGCTCAAAGCAAAGACTCTGTTGATACAGAGGGAGCGTTCTACCTATTTCTGCTGAGGCCTTGGGCAGAGGAGATGACTCTCATCATGTTGTCTTCGCACTAAACTAAATACTGCTCCAGTTCATGCTGAAGGCCGTGGCTTGAAAGCAACAAAACCCGATTATCTACAAAACGCAAATATAAGATTTAACTCAAAATAGAGCGTGATGACATCATCCTAATTCCTGTTGCGGCAGTTTCAATCACATTCCCTCTGTTTTATACACCTGTAACTGAATGACATTCCAAAAATAGAAAACAGTAGAAAAACATAGCTTGTACTTCCATTGTTTTATTATTTTATTACATTTAAGCAGATAATTTGTCATCTTGTATCAGTGAGAAAGAGTGCAGGAGCCTCAGCAGCCTCGCCTGCTTTTCATTCTGTGTGCAGCAAACTTCTTGTGTTTCCAGAAACTTTAACCCATGCTGAGGCGACAAACGTCCCCATGAAGCCCCCCAAATTCCTCTCAGATGAGTCTGTGTTTTGAAGCTGTGAGTCACAGGAAGATTCAGCTAAAAAAAATCCTGTGATTTAACACTCCTGTTCCTGGTGAGTCAAAAAAGTACTCACAGCAAGGAACTGGGATGTTTCCAAGTGTTTTAATGTGAGAAAAATGCATAGATCCAGAAAGTGAAAATCAAACATTAGGCTGGCTGCTAGATTCAAGTAACTTGTTAGTTTATTGAAGTTACTATAAAAACACTGTTTCCGAGGGGAAGTTTTCTGAAAGTCAACATTTACATGCATGTTTGTATGAAGTTTCATTTTACACAAGTACTAAATAAATTTTACAATTATTTTAAGACAAACTGCATTTGAATATGTCTGAAAAAAAAAAAAAAAACAAGACTAAGATTAGTTTTTTTGCATTTCCAAGCTTCTTGCTTTCATTCATTAGTCATTCATCCATTTTATGCCACTTATTCTAGGATTGTGTTGCCAGAGCAGAAGCGTGACCATGAAGGCACAGACAATTATTTCCACAGCCACCTTCCAGGATTCTAAGGTGTTCCCAGGCCAGTTTCTCCAGCATGTTCTTGGGCTTCCTTCTATCCTGTGGAGAAAACTCATTTCAACTGCCTATGTCTGAGAGCTTGTTCTTTTGGTCACTATCTACAGCTTTTGACCATGAGGGTAAGAATAGAGACAGACCACTAAACAGAGAGCTTTGTCTTGTAGCTCAGTTCCTTTTGGAGTCCTATCAGCTAACACAGTTTGATAGAACTCCAACAGCTTGATGACCTCCCTCACCTGGGGGTGTCCATCACCACTGTCGAAGGTGGCCACCACAAGAGGCGACCACCACTTTGCTCAGGGCAGTTGTCTTGATTACAGGGCTGCAGACAACAGCCCATTCTGACTCGATGTCACCATCTTCCACTGAAGATGGGGTTGAAGTTCTGTCGGGAGTGGGAGTTGAAGATCTTTCTGATAGGCTCTCCTGGCAAGTATTTCTGGCAAATACTCATGACACATTTGGGTCTGTGAGATCTGTCTGGCATCTTCTTCTGCCATCTGAGCTAACTTATCATGTGGTGATTCGTTGACAGCTCTGCTTCTCTTTTTACTCAAGTGTTAAAAACATTTTACAGCCAACCAGATGACAAAACTGCAAACCCTATCATGAATCTGTGACCAAGTGCATACTAATGCCATGTGCACTTTTGTTTGAACATGATGTTTGTTTTGGACAAACCATGACTAGTACTTATGTGCTACAACAGAACACTGTTCAGGCTAAGATAATAAAGTTTGTCACTCCCAATTATGCCCCCAATCAACTCCAGGTTAAACTATACATATATGTGGAAATTGGTCACCCAACAGAATGATAGAGACCCTAGCTGGAGCATCTTCTAATTCCCCTGCTAAGGATTCTAAGAAGGTCGGGACTCTGAACAGTCATTTGGTGATAGGCACAAACAACAGTTGGAGCCCATTTCCCCACCCAAAGGCATAGGAAGCTACCATCTCAACTAGTGTGGAAAGCTCCAACCCATAGGTACATCTTAACTTCATACACAAGCTTAGGCTCCTTCCCCTAGAGAAATGACTTTTTTTGTCCCAAGAGTATGCTTTGCTTTGATTTGCCAGAGTGCCCAGGGGCCTCATGTATCAACCGTGCGTGCGCACAAAAACATTGCGCACGTCACTTTCCACGCAGAACCCCGTATGTATCAAAACTGAACTGAACGTGAATATGTGCGCATCCAAGTACATTTCCACGCCAGCTCCCGAGCAGGCGTACGCACGTTTCTGTGGTTCTTGTTCCTTTGGCGACACTTACAGGTGATTCTGGAAACTGAAGCCCCACAGTCTGTGGTTGACTTTAAGAGCGGCTTGAAGACCTTTCTTTTCAACCGAGCATACTCTTCCTCCTCATGATTCTACTTTTGATCTTAGCTGATACTGTTGTTGATTTTAATTGTTTTATTATTTGTTTTATTGACATTTAATTATGTTGCACCTTGTAGCACTTTGAGATTTCCATTAATGAAAGGTGCGTTATAAATTGAAATTTAATTCATTATTATTATTATTATTATTATTATTATTATTATTATTATTATTATTATTATTATTATTATTATTATTATTATTACTATTAACTGTTCATGATGTGAAAATGATTAATATTCCCACCAAACACACGATTAACAAGTACATCCAC
The DNA here is from genome assembly GCA_038048925.1 of Garcialebias charrua. Lineage (NCBI taxonomy): Eukaryota > Metazoa > Chordata > Actinopteri > Cyprinodontiformes > Rivulidae > Garcialebias > Garcialebias charrua. The sequence continues at coordinate 20,243 of JBBPBX010017702.1, read as the reverse complement.
ATGGACGCGCAAAGTTGTGCAAAAAATAAATGTAACAGGAACGGATACATTCAGCCTTACTGGAGGATATAGATAGTGTAACACGCAGAGCATTTATTTATAAACAGATATAATTCTCTGATCTAGGATATGGCTTATCAGCCGTTTTCAGAAATAATCATTTTTCAGTTTGGCACTGCTGCGCACTGGCGCAACACAGGGGCCGCGCATCACGCGTGCACGTGCAGAAACTGGGGTTCCACAGGAGCTTAGAGGGAGCTGGCAGGTCGATCAGGGCTGTGCCAGTCCAGTCCACACAAAGCCGATTCATGTCCAATGGAATGGTCTCATCCATATGATCCCAAAGGCTGAGTTATGGTCGCGCTTTGAGCGCGCGTGCACCCTCGCCGGTGTTACACGGCAGTGGAGGTGTGTCATTATCTGTGTTTATTGTAGATGTCTCCAAAATGACACGTGAAAGTACACCATTTATAACTTGTATGGGAGTAAAAGCTTCACAGACAAACAGATTGCGCACAAGGCTGCAGCGCGCGCTTTGGAGACTCCAACATCACGTCATGTCATGAAAAGTCTCCACTGAGACGCAGAGACTCGTTTCTTCATATCATCTGTTAAATAAACGAAGATCTATGTTCTAGCAAACATCCAAGTAAGTTCCTCTGTGTTTACAGTAATTATGGTAATTAACTCGTGCGCAAAGTTAATATTTTCACTCAGAATGAATGAATGAGCCGGTGGCGCACCAAAGCAGGGTGCGCGCACAGCACGAATACCGGCACACAATCACTCGTTCTTTGCGTGATGAACACAGTTTATTACTATTCTTACTTAGGATGTTTGTCCTCACTCATATTATATTAAATCCATTATTTTCCTGAATCTAGAAATCATTTCTGATCGCGCAGGGATCAAACAAACATGTCCTTCACACATGCAGGAAGTAATTTGCATCTGTTTAACATATGTAAATGAAGGCGTGTCAGGGGAGGTGTCTCACGTGCGCTCAGTTCCACGTTGATTGTGATGTACAAAAGGAATGTGCGTGGATTCCGGTGTACGCACAGCTTGATAAATCTGGATTTTTTTGTGCGTAGACACTTTTCCGGATTTGACCGTACGTCACTTTTCAGTAAGAAATCCACGCAAGTCTTTGATACATGAGGCCCCAGGTCCCTGCCTGCAGCTGTTTGTTTGTGCCCATAGCACAACCTCCTGTAGGTGATGGAACCACAAGAAGGCGAACCATGGAAGATGCATTTTAACATACAGTATACCCACGGTCCCTCCTCTGGACATGTCCAAACCATCTCAGTCTGGCCTCTAAGTTTATCTCCCAGTTGTTCAACCTGTGCTGTACCTCTGCAATGATGTGGGCTACATACTTTGTAGATAAGTGGAGATTTCCAGTAAGATGGCACCCGTACATGGCTTGCAATCCACCTCTGCTGACGGTGTTCGGATTATTTGTGTTTTGTTCATTTTTCATCTGGGACATAAACTTGATTGTCAACAGCTCCTGGACCTTTGTTTTTCTGCTGCCAATGTCGCTTATTTGGAACANCTGCGCCCCTCCCCTGCTTGCCCTGAGATATTACTCCAGACGCCGGGGAAAACGTGCTGGCCGGCTGGTGAAGCTCATAGCCCTGCGTGCTGCATCTTTCTCTCCAGCTGGTAGTCATGGTTTCCATTGCCAGCATCCCGTGCTCCTGGACCAGGTAAACAACGGGAGTTGTTGGCCGGTGCGGCTCACTGCTCGTTCCGGAGGGGCTGTTTTTGAAAATCTGTGGCCGCTGGCGCGCATTCACTTTGCCGCTGCTGAGTCCACCTTGGACTCTATCAGAATATGTGTGGTCAACGCAAGTTCTGTTACCAACAAAAGTTTTATCCTCAGGGACTACTTCCAAGAGCACGATTTTGACTTTTTCTTAGTCACAGAATCTTGGTTGTCGCCGGGTGAGTCCAGCGCCTTGACAGAATTATTACCACAGAACTGTTTGTATTTTAACTAACTGTTGCAATCAGGCCACCATGGTGGTAGATTCACTTCACTTCTGCTTGGCGTCAGTCAGGCCACCATTGCACGATTACAAATGGTTCAGAACGCAGCAGCCCGATTTTTAACCAGTACACGCAGAAGAGAGCACATTACACCAGTCTTGGCCTCCCTGCACTGGCTACCGGTTCATCTTAGAGTCCAGTTCAAAATTCTCTTGTACGTCTACAAATCACTGAACAGCCTCGCCCCCGCCTATCTCTCGGAGTTGATTCACCCATATGTCCCACCACGTGCTTTGAGGTCAGAGGACCAGGTACTTTTAAGAGTTCCAGTAACTCGCTTGAAGCGCAGAGGTGACAGGGCCTTCACCGTAGCAGGCCCAAGGCTCTGGAATGAGTTACCTCTACCTGTCAGACAGGCCCCCTCCCTCGCAGTTTTCAAATCCCGGTTAAAAACTCACTACTATTCTGTTGCTTTCAACACCAGCTGATATGTACTTGATTGTTTTATTTATGATCTGCAATGTTTTTATGTCTTTCATGTTGTACTTCATTGTGTGTTGCTTGTTGTTTGTTTGTTTGTCCAACACTTTGGTGTGGACTTGTTCTTGTTGAAAGTGCTTTACAAATAAAATGGTATGGTATGGTATGGTATGGTATTAACAATATTCAATTCAACTTTTGACTGTAAACAATTGCCTATCTCGGTTTCCTGCTCCAGCTTTGAGCTGACTGTCTTTGAACTCGGCCATTCTCCTGAGACTTTACGTGCTCTCTTCTACCGTCCACCTCGGTCTAAGGATTTCATCAATGAATTTTCTGTTTTCTTGGCTGAAATCACACCAAAATATGATTGTGTGGTCATTATTGGGAACTTTAATTTGCATGTGTGGTCTCATGAGAAGCCCTTGGTTAAGGACTTTTTAGATTTATTGGACTCATTTATTCTAAATCAGTATGTAAACGGTCCCACCCAAGAGCGCGGACATACATTGGACCTTGTGCTAACTCATGATGTGACTGTTAGTAATCTTGAAAACTGTGACAATGTGTTTTCAGATCACATGCCAGTCCGGTTTGAGTTCACCCTCCCCCATCTAACTCCTAAACCGTGCATTCTTGCACATCACAGCCGGGCCATTAACCACTTCACTGCCACACATTTCACCGATGTTTACAACTCTGAAATGATAATTCAGCCCCCAGTGTTTCTCTCCATCACTGAGGAGCTGACATACACTTCAACTCTGTCTGCTTAAAGGCTCTGGAGTATGTTGCTCCTACAAGAAAACCAAAACTCAGAGCAGAACCATGGCTGAATGACATCACCAAGGCCGTTAGACAGCAGTGCAGGAGGGCGGAGCGCAAATGGAGGAAAGACAGGCTGCAGATCTCTTTTCAAATACTAAAAGAGAGTTGGCACCATTATCAGAAAGCAGTAAACACTGCTAAATCTCAATATTTTTCTGAGATCATTGTCTCAAACTCTCAGAATCCACGAGTTATTTTCTCTACCCTAAACTCTGTTCTCCACCTCACTGAACCATCACATCTGGAAGCCTCGACTGAGCAGTGAGAGAACTTCCTACATTTCTTTTTAGAAAAATTGCGACCACCCGGGCTCTCATTTCTTCTCCAACTCATGATCCATCCATCCCACCTCAATCTGTAGCTGTATTTCACAATTTTGAACCAATCTCTGTCTTCTTTAGAGCAGGTCATGTGTAGCTTGAAACCATTTGCTTCGGTTCCCCATTTGATGCAGTTGTTGTCCTCGGTTACTCATGACGCAGGAGAAATTTGATAGTCAGCCCATTTCCAAGGTTGTTGGGGAGTCAGATTCAGATAAGCATGATTGTTGATTTTCTTCAGGCAGACAGATTTTTTTCCTGCAGCCTTGAGTGTCCATCTGGACGATCCAATTCCAAAATGGTCTAATTGTGGGAATCCATTCCACTGATCCATGTTATGAATCCCCCTCCAGGTTGAACCCACCATGCTGACGAGTCCCAGAAGCCTCCGGTGGCCTGCGATTCTCATAAATCGCTTCCACCTTACGGTCAAGCTCATAAAGCAGCTGATTTAGCGAGGTCACGGCACAGATCAAAATTTCACACTGACTCGGAAGCTTAGCCATTGCCGTAACTGCAGCTGAAGTCTTCCTCAGTTTCCAACAGGGGCGGCCGGCCAATAGGGGGCGCTAGGGCGCGGCCCCACTGGAACTTCTGAACCATTTTACATTGAAGACACAAATTAGTAAAAATGAAATAATACAATAAAATATTTTGAAATATATGCATATATGTTTTTAGTTGTGTAGGATAAATATCTTATGAGTAATGATGAGTTATATTGTTGGTTTCAAAAAACGTTTTCTGATTGGTGACGTATTTCCTGTTTTGGGAGCGCATGGATCTTATACATAGACTGTTGTTTTTGGGAAAATTTATTCATTTCATTTAAAAACATGACAATTATACATACAATACAATGAAAAAATGTAAATAATATCAAATGAAAGGTGGCAGAAGAAGAACTAGTCTTATGAAAACTGCCCCTTTTTACTTAATTCTAATGTAAATCAAATTATATATAAAAAAATGTAATTCACAAAGACAATAACAATCTAGCTAAATTAAAAACATAAAAACTCAAACATCTTAATCAAATCAGACAACAAATTAAGTAGATATATATTAACAATTTCCATATTCTTTCAAGAAACTCGTCTTTATCAGTCTCTTAAATGTATACAGTGATCTGGCATTTTTAACGTTATCATCCAAACCAATCCTATTCCCTGAATTATTGTGGATCGTTCCTTCAAACTACTACTAAAATAAGGCTTCACAAACATCTAAATTCCTTTAAGAAAATATACACTCTCTCTTTTAACAAAATTTGTTTGAATATTGACAGGCAACATGCCTTTATGTGCCTTATACATAAGCAACAAAATGTTATAATTAACCAAATCATAGAACTTCAAAGTTTTCAGTAGATAAAATAAAGTGGTTGACGGATATCTATAGTTTTTTTCATAATAATTCGTACAGCTCTTTTTTGTAAAATGAACAAAGGATTAGTTATAACTTTACACGCTTTACCCCAGACTTCAATACAGTAAACCAAATAAGGAACAACTCTTGCAACTATTACTATTATTTTTCTTTCCACTGTTGCCATTGCGCTTGCTCAGGATGGGCGACCGCAACGAAGTGAAGATTCAACTTGTCTGCTGTCTTCTTTAGATAGAGAACTTTTCCAAGTGACTTTTCTATGTATGTGAATGTTCCTGTAAAGTGCCATGAGACAACTTTGTTGTGATTTGGCGCTATAAAAATAAACTGAATTGAAATGATGATATAATTCCTAATCTTATTCATTCTTATCTTTCCTAAGGAGAATCTCAAAATCTCCAGCTCTGTCACTTCCAGTTCAGTTTCGGTTCATCAATACTACTGTTTCCAAAACATATGGCATTGCTTATCTAACCATTGCCTTGTAAAATTTTTTTTTACTTTACTGACACCAGTTTGTTGCAAATCACTCCTGAAAATGTTCTCCATCCTGCCTGGACTCTCTTTTTCACCTCTTTCCCACACTCCCCATTTCCCTGGACAGTGGACTCCAAGTACGGTACTTGAAATCCTGCACCTTTGTGACCTCTGCTCCTTGTAGCCTCACTGTTCCACTGGCCTCCCTCTCATTCACACACATGTACTCTGTCTTACTACAGCTGACTTTCATTCCTCTTCTTTCAAGTGCATACCTCCACCTCTGCAAGTTCTCTTCCACCTGTTCCCTGTTCTCACCACAGATCACAATGTCATCTGCAAACATCATAGTCCACGAGGAGTCCTGCCAACAAGAAAGGGTTCAAGTAATTAATGCAATCCCGCCTCCACATTGAAGCTAGCAGTCTCTCCTACTGAACATCTCACCACTGTCCCGTTGTCTTCATACATGTCCTGTACCAGTCTAATATACTTCTCTCCCACTTCAGATTTCCTCATGCAACACCGTACCTCCTCCCTTGGCACCCTGTCATGTGCTTTTTCTAAATCCACAATAAAGGGACAAAATGTTTTTTTCCCCATATCTATCTACAACTTAATTATTTCTACTCAGTTCAAGACGGCTGTCTTTGCTTATGATATTTAGTTAAACTAAAATGGTTTGTAATTTCAATAATGTGGACTCAGTTAGGTTCTTTAAAATAAACATTCACTTGTTTATCCTCATCAGAGTTCTCTGAGTGAAGCTGCAGGATCTCCTTCCTCTGTCTGCTGTTGCATGTGATTAGATCTGTCAGGCGCAGGGATCCACACGGTGGCAGTGTCCACAAATGCTGTCGACTGCAGTTTCAGTTCACAAGAGTCATGCAAAAAGAACGTCTGGAAATCTTCTACATGTTCAGATTACAACCCAATTAGGCAGGCTTCCAAAATCTCTCCAGTCTTTTATCGTGTTCTGTCTGAGTCACCATGACTGACAGTCATCAGAAGCAGAAAGGTCAGTGTAACAGATAATCTGAGGGCTAATTAAAAAAAGGTAAACACATCCTCCCACAGTGGCACCTTTTAGTCATTCTGGTCATATTTGCGTGCCATAAATTTCCAGCATGGAATGTCTCACAACTGGTAGTCTGGTGAGTAATGATGCCTTGCCTGCTCCACCAATAAAATCATAATATTTTCTTGACAGCAGGAGGAAATGCAAGAATGTTTGGTTAAGTCACAAAGTTCTGACAGGGGCTCCACTTCCTGGGCAGTATGGAAACCTGATGGAGCCAATAAAGTCAGTCATTTTGGAAAATTATTATGAATCACTGGCTGAGTTTTAATGATAATCTAAAAATATAATCATTGTGTGTACCATTACAACTGAATAAAATTTGGAGTCAATCCAATTCAAGATGGCCACCAAAACCAACTGACTTTAGAAAACACACAAATTACAACAATTCAATCAATTTTACAGAAATTAGGCAAACATTTATTTTAGTTGTGGTCATTCTCAACATATACTTCAGTGCTACACATTGGTCAAGATCTACTGTATGACTAAAATTTGGCAATAATTGTTAAATACAGCACTGTCTGTCTGTTAACAAAATATTTATTAAATCACTGGACAGACTTTAATGGCACTTTCAAAAAGTAATTTTTGAATGTACTTCTCAAATTAATTAACTTTTGGAGACCGCCCGCTTCAAAATGGAGGTCACAACTGGCTCATTGTATAAAACACAAAAATTGTTATACTTAAAGACCGTGTAAAGTGAATTTCAATATTTTCTTCAATAAACATTATAAATGTCATAATTGTAATCTTGTAAATGAGTAAAAAGTCTCAAAATTGTAGCTCAATTAATTTTGGAGTTATAGATCAAACTGTGTATAAAGATATGTCTGTTTCAGGATTTTTTAGGCGTGTTTTAAATGTGACCGCGTTTCGTCACGCGGTCTTCTTAAGTATAGCCCCACCCCCTGCAGCTCCAGCCGTATAAATTACTTCTTCGCCTCGGTGGAGCCGTTCACTCGCGAATCGCAGATAGCATCAGATAGCAATAGCTATAGCTCCTTTTTTGCTAAGAAAATGCGACAGGTCCATTGCATACTTAGTTATCAACGTGATTACTCTATATTTTAATCACCAACACAGACCCCGCATGCGATGTGACCGGGTCGGACCGGGTGCAGCGAGTCCGCTCATCTTCTAAAATAGCGCTTATTATTAAACACATAACAGCGGAGTTATGAATTATAGTTGTGTCCTCAACTTTAAAAACAAAACCAGAGTTGTTTGTGCACTAAAAACAGCGTAACTCTTGGAAAAAGAAGCTGCTGTTACAGCCAGAACTCAGATAAAAACAGAGCAGGTTTACTGGATCTCTGCTGCATCTGTCTGCCTCTCCACACTGTGACGGTTCGGTGAGAGGTTGGAGAAGTTAGCAGCGACCGTTAGTCACTCTCAAAGCAGCAGGACACACGTTGAATTATTCCACACTTCCAATTTATTAAACTTCGTCCGTGTAACGCCAGTTCTCCACAGTACTAAACATTATATTGTCATACATGAGCAAATAATATTAGTTTACCGCTCTGCCCCTCATCGTCACTTGTATACTGTATCCTTTTTTTAACTACGTGGAATAATAATTCTACTTTTTGTACAAGTGTACAACAACGGAAAACAAAGGGAGTAGGCGCCCCCTTGTGGTGATACCTACTCATCTCTGGGACCCAACCAATATAATGACTGTTACAACACACAGCTCTGATGCAGGCTGTGAAGAACGATGCCGACCGTCACAGTGGTCACTGTCTGACTCAGAGTCTGAGTCTGGAGGTTCAAATGAGTAGGGCTGGAGAACTCCAATTAGGCTGCCAGCCTTCGCAAACATCTTCAGGGTGCAGGACACGGGCGTAGTACTGCGCTGAAACCACGCCCACGCGCTGACACGCCCCCAGCGTTTCAGACCAGGGCACAATTATGTTTTTTCATTATTTTTGAGACTTAATTTTATAAGGTAAACAATGTTTTTAATCAGTCAGATTTATATGGGTGATTAATAACACATATTTATGCCGTGTGACAAACTCAAAACACACATTTAATTTTACTTTACACTGTCTTTAATTATATTTTATAGATAGTGTAAAATTTGATGTGATTATAACTGAGACACATTTAGAATACATTTCAAATGGATTCATGGTTTTGAGCCTACACACTTATAAATGGCTGCCACAACCTGAACCAACATTAAAATGTCTAACAGACAATTTTACAAAAAAAGTACAATTTGAAGCAGTAGTAGCTGAGAGACATTAAATCACATAATACGAACATTGCATCCAACAAGAGAAATATTACTGTATTTTCTGCCATACCGTTGCACTGCCCTATAAGTTGCATCAGTCGAAATATGTCTAATAAAGTGGAAAAATCCATAAATATGTCACTTGGCCATATAAATCACATCTATTATGTCACTGCTGACGCGTCACATTTGTTACGCGTCACATAACCTGGAAATGTGGGCCAGTGTTGTGCCAAAAATCCACTGGCTGCCAAGTGGCGGCCGTGGGAGCGTGCACTGGAGGACTTTAACAAGAATTTAACAAGATTAACACTTAAAAATAGGGCTGTTGATCGATTAATACAAATTAACTAATTAATCGCAAATCTGGTTTAGAATTAATCGCAATTAAACACTTTAAGGCAACTTATAATAAAGATGGATTAATTCATCAGTTAAGTCATAACCTTTATTGTTTTTACTTTCACACAGTGTTTAAAAACTGAAAAATTTTGTAAAGAAAATGCAGCACCTAACTAAAGTGCATTGCAAACATTCATTTTGTGCTTCAAAACATTTTACTGTTTGATGAACTGTATGAATTAGTGTGAACTGAAATTTAGACCCTTACAGAACATTTCTGCTTTGTTTTAAACCACATGTATAAGATCTACTCCTCTTCATTTATCCAGTTACTAAGGCAAACCAGTGTCTACATTACTTGAAGAGAGAGCAGCTCTCTTTTTCTGAACAATGTGACCTGAGAGGGAGAAAATTCTTTCGCAGGGTCCAGTGGTGGCAGGTGTGGACAGATATTTGCGGGCAATTTGTGCTAGTCCGGGGTATGAGTCCCTTCTTTTTGACCACCACTGCAGTGGGCACTCATCCACGTCAGTTTTGGTTTCTGATTTGTAGCGTTCCCGTGTGGACTGAATAGAGTCTGCCTCATCATCTGTGTCTGAATCAGATGATGCAAGCAAGAAGATGGACACCTTCCTCTTCTTTAGTGGTGCTTCCCCTGCTGTTTGAGCACCTTGGATCTGGGCATTTCTACCCTCTTTGAGCAAATTGTTTAAAGAACTCCACACTTTGCCTCTCTCAGATTTAGGCAGGCATTTTAAGTCCTTGAACCTGGGATCAAGTGCAGTAGCATTCTTGAGCCAAGTGAGATTGGAGTTCTTCTTTCGTTGAGCCAGGTCTTCACAAAAGGCCTTCTTGAATCGCAGTATGTTGCCAGTGTCATCATCTGAAGGCTCCATGACTCTGAACATGTGGCAGAAGGCAGGCAGCACCACAGATCAGGAGATGTACTTCTGTCCACCCAGAGTTTATGTGACATATCTGTGAAAACATAGCCTGGTTAAAACCAGACCCTTGTCCTTCACTTCGCTTCGTACCAGGGTCTGGAGTTTCTCCATAGAGAACCGATTCTTGCTGGAGGCGCGGCATCTGCTGAGGAACAAAACCATTGAACAGGGAAAGCATTCTGCTCCCTCCCCCTCAGAGCCATATATGGTCTGTTTCCTGCTCTGGTGAACTTGACATCAGCTCCGCCTCCTGCTGCATTTTCTCTCGCTGCCGCTGCATATTCTGTGTTTATTTGTTAATAAAACGTTCTAAAAAATAAAATAAAACCATGGAGCGCTGGTCCAGCACACCAGAAGACCAGAAAATCTGATGGGACTCGGGCAGCCACGTTGAACCCGAGTTTAATTATCTCGTGACAACCTCAGACATTTCCTCATCAGCGGAGGGAGAGGAGGAGGAGGAGGAGGAGGAGGGAGCGATCACTTGACTTTTGGCAAAAAAAAACAAAAGAAAACTCCAGATAAGGGATTAAGAAGGGGAAATTAATACATTTGTGTCACATATAAAACAGTCCTGCATCGCTTTGCATCGCTTTGAATGAGAACATGCGGCTGCTCGCTGGCTGCGCGCTGGAACAGGTGGGGGCGTGGGTTAGGGGCCAAAAACTCCGCCCCTTCTGTTCTCTGATTGGACCGGTCAAAAATAGAAGAAATCCTTGTCTATGGGAGAAGTCCCAAACGGAGCAGTGAAGGGAGATTAGATTGAGCTGAGCTGTGTAGGAAGGCGAGGGCCAGGCTAGTGAAAACACAAATTAATAAACAATAATCAGGTCTCTCTTGTAATTGAGTCCTTGAGGCTCATTGAGACTAACCTGTGTAAAAAAAGGTTGACTGAAAAAAATTCATTAGAGCTTTTATTTAATTCAATTCATTTATTCATTCATTTAGAATAAAAAAGCAAATTCATTAAAAGAAAAACACTGAATGAAATGGGAGCAGAAAGAAGAATTATATCATATTTTTTAAATTTATTACTGACTCTTTTTTTAAACACATCTTAATTGAATATTTGGAGGTAATATTGTTAATGAGTTTTATACATGACTTGTAAAATACTATATTCAACCACATCAAAACATTTTAATAATTTAAATACATGTATGCAGAAAAACATACACACACTTGGTTTGTTTATTTACACAGCTTAACTGACCCCCTGACTTAACCAATATCAACTTAATTACAAGGAAAAAGAAATAAAAACGTACCTGCATGGCTCAGGTAGCTCCTCCAACTTTTTCAGCTTTCCAAGCTCAGCTTCTGTAAGCAGGGGGATTTCACCGTCTGTCCCAAGCGTTGTTATTTTTTTCTCAATGTTCCATTCTTGTGCGACCGCCTGGACGTGCTGCGCGCATGCCTCTGCTTAGTGGCGCTCGGTAGATTTACTCACAGTTAAAGCAAAGGAGTGCAGGCACCAGCTGTTATCAATAAAGTGAGCCGTGACAGCCAAATAGTTATCATTGCTAGCAGAAGTCCAGTGATCGCATGTGAGTGCGATGTACGGTGCTTGCGCTAACAGCGTTAGCAAGCTGAATCCATTGCTAGCTTTCCCGAGCAACTGGAAGTGAGGTTCGGCATCCAGGGGGAGCTTTTCAAAATAATCGTTGCATTATTTTATTTTAACACGTCAAAATAAATAAAATAACGCAAATAATTAACGTGATAATTTCAACAGCTTTACTTAAAAACAATTATTTGTTTGCTCAGAATTATAGCAAAGGTGTGTCTCAGTTGAACTTTTACTTAATAAATAAACTTTGACGGTCAAATCAGCTGCATTTCGAGGGTGTGGCGCAGTGAAATGAAGCTTATTTGACAGTTGTTCCAGGCGAGCTGGATGAAAGTGGGCGGCTACAATCCAATTGTGTCATTAATAGCCACATGTACCTATTACATGATACAACGGCATGCCATACTACTCGAGTGACATCTAGTGACTGAAAATGGTAGTGTTCAATATTTTCAATCAGAATGAATGAAAACGGTCATATCGCAGCCAAAAAATTTGTTTATGAATATGGGGGAAAATCCATAAATAAGTTGCTTTGGTGAATTAGTCAGAGGGCATGTAAATTATGTTAAAAAAAAGAAGTGACTTATAGATTTAAAAATACGGCCATAATGTTATACAAAGTATGTTTACTTTGACTGAAACAGCATTCTCTCCACCTCTTATCATAATAAGATGATCTGAGTTCAAAACTCTGGCATGAGATGGATTCATAACAGAATGTTGTGAATTTAATTGAAGAGTTTTGATTGAGACAGTAGCCTCTAGTTTTTTTTCCCTTTCTTGTTGGTGATAAACCACTTAAATGAAAAACACATATGTTGATTTTGCTTCAGACATAACTACATACACAATATTTGGTCATCTCAAGTGCCTCCTAGACTCATTAGATTATCTGGCTTTGCAGAGAGTCTGGTGCTTTCCACCCTCTGGTGCAGTATAGTAAATCAGGCCTAAGTCACTGACTAACCAGCAGCACTGCTCTGATGCCTCTGTGCTGACTGTGCTCCTTCCACCTGACAGATGTTGTTTGGAGGTTGACCAGCCGGCTCACGGATTCGACCTGTTGTTGTCCAGGAGCACAGTGACGCAGGTATTGCACCGTTTTTTCCCCCCGGTTATGGCTGAGTGACATCACCAGCTCATCCTAGTGCTCGCTGTTTCCCAGTTCCCATGACGTGTGATGCTTAACGATCGAATCGTTATGTGTAAACACAGCAAACAGTTCAAAAGAGTGTGCGCACACACACACACACCTTCATTGCTTGAGTTCTGCGGTATCAACGGAGGTGCCTGTCCCACGTGACGTCACAGGTAAATCAGGTGAATGCATGCATGCGTGTATGTGCAAGCTCCTGCTGGCTGGGGGATGTTTGCATAATCAGCACACCTTGGTCACAAGGTAAACTTTCCACTGTGTCGGGGAAAACCAGTTCCGTTTCACACTAGAGTAGTCGAGGAATGGCCTACTTTTATCAGACTGGACGGAAAGAATGGAAGTGTCAAGGTTATATTCCACAGCCTGCCTGCTCGTGCAAAGCACTGGGGCCACATTTTAACATTCAAATGGACCAACCCTATAAACTATGTAATGTGTCATATCTATTTTTTTTCTTTTCACAAACATTTATTGGAAACAAAAAACATTATACGCTTGGCAAATTTACTTTTTACATTCACAATCAAATACTTGACATTTCTTGAAAGAACCCATCATCTTTCATGGCAAATGATCTCATCTTCATCTCAGATGAAGATCATCTTTTGATGAGAACTTTAGTCGTTTTGGTTACACCACAATAAATAACAATATGCACAATCTCATGTGATACGGACACGCTCAGATTATGTGTTCAGAATGACTCTGTTTCTATCACATCAAATGTAAGGTCAAAATCTATAATAAACTTGGGGTTTAGTAAATGGACTGTTCTTATACAACCCCTTCTATCTTATCAAGACACTCAAAGCTCTTTACAACACAACCTGTGCCTCAAATATCCATTCATACAGCATTTTACTAGATCTATACAAAGAATAATCAGAGATTTATCACATTCATACACTGATGGGACACACATCAGAGGCAATGAGGGGTTTAGTGTCTTGTCCAGGGAAACTTCAGCATGTGACTGCTGGTGGAATTGAACCCCCAACTCTCCCATTGGAGGACAAATGCTCTATCCATTCAGCTACAGCTGCCTCATAGTCATGGAAAGGAGAATGTGAGATTCAGGAACTTCAAGGTCTTGTCTCTCCGTTTTGCAGAAGAAGTAGTTCTGATGTAGACTGGAGCTCTTCACAGCTGAGTGTGAAGCATCTTGGATGAGAGTCAGCTCCTCTAAGTACGAGACCATGACTCTCAGCTAGAAAAAGGTACACCACCCCTTCTGGGTCAGTGGAGTCTCTGCTTCGACAGGAGGTGTTCAAGTATTTGAGTTGTTAATGAGCGATGGTAGGATGGAGCAGGAGATAGATCGCAAATTGGGGCTTTGGCCACAGTATTGAGGGTGTTGCTTTAGTCTGTCATGATGAAAAAAGAGTTGTCTAAAGACACAGGTGTGGATCATGATAAAAAAAACAAGATCCAGTGTTTCCCCTATCATTATACAAGTGGGGCGCCCTGCCCAATTAACAGAACCGTGCCCCCCCAAACCACCTTTCACCACTGACGCAAGGCTAAGCTAGAAACTCGCAATACGGGTGTGCTAGCTAAAAAGCTAAAGGCAACCTCTTCCCTCATGAACCCTCATGATGAACACCCCTCCCCCTAAAAATGTCAGAACAAACAGTGTGCGGCTCAGATGTCTCTGTCTCTCTCTCTTGTTGGTGCCAATGAGCAGCAGCTGGGACCCATCGCACTAATGATCCTCATCAGGAGCATAAGAGATGGCAGAGGACCTCCATTCCCTGCTGGAGCATTACATGCTAATCCAGACCTTACCTCCTGAACCTCCAAATCTGGACATCTTGACAGCTAATCTGAACCGCCAACTCCTCTACCTACCTGAGAAACCTCCAAGAACTCCTCGTGGCTCTCCAACAGCTGCTCCACCTCCACCCAACCACTTGTCTCCATCTCACCTCCACTCATCTCCTGCTTTCATCATCCTTGGACTTCACCTTGTTGAAACCTGCCAACCTACTCTCAACCCTTCTACTCAACTGTAAGAGACAGACAATGGATAATACATGTACTTACCTTCTCACCTTGGCCTGACTCTCCTTCTCCGTCCCCGGGTTTCCCAGGTTCTTGTTAATGACAAAATATCTTCAGTGTAAATAAAGCACTTCAATGAAGAGCCTGAGTCTGTTCAATGTCAGTCCATATGATCTGATAGGTGTGGAGATTCACACTATACAAGGTGATTCAAAACAGTGTTTGATGCCAATTTTTGACCAGTAACCTACATTATTAGTGCATTTACATCTTATACCAATCAGTGACTCACAACTTCTGTGGCCTGGCCTTTTTCAGAGATGAGAGAAATTTGTTGCACAGTTTGTGTTAGTTCTGTGGTGACAGCATTATAGCGCCATTATTGTGTTTTTGTCATGTTTTTGATAATGCCAAACGTTTTAGCTAAAACTGTATTAGAACTTCCCAACAATTTTCAGTCTGGTCAACTGGACAGTTTCTTTTTTTGTACTGAGACGTTTCACCTTTCATCCAGAAGGCGTCATCAGTCTGAGGAAACATCAAACAAAGCTGCTTCTCCCTCAACAGCTTACTCCAAAGTGGGGAAAAAATATTATGTTGGTGCTAAGATGGCCTCTGGGGCACGCCCCCTGCGCTGGTGCCTGCCCTCTCCCTCGTCGACAGTCATGTCAAACTGGTTCAAACCACCAAAGTCCATGCTCAATAATCCAGGTGTAATAATAACATATCCAGGTGAGCATGGACTTTGGGTTATTAGAACTACCCTTTAAAAACAGTGAATGTTTAAACAACACAAAAGGAATACATTTTTAAGGATGCTATTGCATCTAAAATTCTAAAATACACAAGTTCCAAAATATACGTTTGTTTTTGAATTCCTGGGTCTAAAACCTCCTGCTTTGTGACATTCAGTCTTTTCCCCTCAGCCAAAACTTTTCTACAGTCAGCTTGTTACACCTGCACCCAGCTTTATTAGTCACAGCCTCCCTGTTCCTCAGCCACAGTCTTGGTCGTCTCTCTGCTTCACATCACTCAGCAGTCAAGCATTGTTGCGCTTTGTGCCACAATTCTTGTGCCGGTTCTCTTTGTGTCTTCTCATGTTGATTCTGCAGTTTATTTTGGTTGTTCCTCACGTTTTATTTAAAGTTTTATTTAAAGTCTGCATTCCTGGGTTTAATCTTCCACACAACCATGGCATGCATTGAAAAAAAACTAAAAACTAAATTGTAACAAGATAAATTGCATTTCCTGCGAAAATGCATGTGTGAATGCCATTTATTCGAGAGTTAGCAAAAAACAGCTGAATATTATCTAAAATAGCATAAATAAGCTTAAATTAGCAGAAGGAATCAGAAAGAGCATAATTGTGAATAATCTGAAATATCTGAAACAATCTGAAATCTGAAACAATCTGAAATAAGCAAAAAAAAAGTGGAAATTATCTGAAAAAATCTTAAGATAGCAAAACAGCTGAATATTATCTAAAATAGCAGAAATAAGCTTAAATTAGCAGAAGGAATTAGTAAGAGCTTAATTGTGAATAATCTGAAACATCTTAAACAATCTGAAATCTGAAATAAGCAAAAGAAGTGGAAATTATCTGAAAAAGCTTAAGCTAGCATAAACAGCTGAATATTATCTAAAATAGCATAAATTAGCTTAAATTATCTGAAGTAATTAGAAATAGCATAATTGTGAATAATCTGAAATATCCGAAACAATCTGAAACAATCTTAAATAAGCAAAATAAAGTTGAAATTATCTGAAAAAGCTTGATAGCAAAAACAGATGAACATTATCTGAAATAGCAGAAAGAAGCTTAAATGTCTTAGAAATTAGTAGAGAGAGTACAGTTTTGCAGAATTAGGCTGGAAAAAGTTTAAATGAGTGCAAATAATGTGGAATTGGTTGAAACAAGCCTAAATTAGCATAAAAACAGCTTAATAGTAGCTAAAATAGAAGAATAACCTGAAACTAGCAGAAATAAGCAGAAAGCAGCATAATCTGAAATATCTGAAACAATCTGAAATTGCAAAAAATCTGAAATAAGTAGAAATAAGCCAAATAAAGTTGACATTTTCTGGAAAAAAGCTGAAATTGGCCAAAAACAGCCAAACAACTGCTAAAACAAGCAGAAATATTCTTAAATTACCAGAAGGAATTGGGTAGAGCATGGTTTTGTTGAATTAGGCTGAAAAAAGTTGGATTGATTAAAATAATTGTTGAAATAGCTGAAAAAGCTGAAATTTGCATAAAACAACTAAATAGTAGCTGAAATAGCAGAAATATCT
Source organism: Garcialebias charrua (assembly GCA_038048925.1). NCBI lineage: Eukaryota > Metazoa > Chordata > Actinopteri > Cyprinodontiformes > Rivulidae > Garcialebias > Garcialebias charrua. The sequence goes on along the minus strand of JBBPBX010017702.1, from coordinate 3,112 downwards.
GAATCTTTAAAAATTAGCTGAAAGGAGCATATTGATCTGAAATTTGCAGAAATAAGTCAGTAGAAGTACAAAAATGTTGAAGGAAGCTGAATAAAGCTGAAAAGAGCACAAATCAGTTGAAGAAACAGCTGAAATTAGTTGAAAGTAGCTGATTTTTTAATTTTTTTAATTTTCAAGAAATCTAACGGAAGCTGAGCTAATCCAAAATGTAAAAGAAGTAGTAAAATATTGTAAAGCGATCTAAAGATATCAAGGATGTAAAATGAGCTCCATTCATTTTCAATGGGATAAAAATGGCGGAAAAGGCTAAATATTTCAAAAAGCTAAAGTTGCACCAATACCAAAAGTCATAAACGAGCTGAACATTTTGATACATGAATTGTTGAAATAGCACAAAAACTGTGTGAGTAGTTAGATGCCGAAAAATGTACGTAATCAGGATAGTAACTATAATACGGAAGAATAAATATAAACAGAATCACTATACTGTACAGTAGTGTGAATGCCTATGTGGCATTCACACAATAAGGGGCAGAGTTGTCTGGTCATCACACGTATACATTTTGATGTGTCTGTAATGTTTTATTTGGAAGCTCTAACAAGTTAAACTTCACCTCCAGTTTTGAAGCAACAATTCTGTGAGTCAGTGAGAGTTTAGTGAAGCACACTCTGAACTCAGCAGTTAGGGAGAAAACTCAGATGGTGGAGGAACAGTGAGTGAAAGGAGCCACATTTTGATGTATAAATTGTAAAAAAACAAAACAAAACAAAAACTAGCTATATCGCCCAGAAGAGCTTTTCTTGTCAAAAGCTTTGTAATGTGTACACGGCTCATAGGTTTGAGTGACATCATCCTACTCAGGCCTATAATTTTGAATGGTGCTGGATATTTAAGTGTCAACCTGTGACTGATAGACAATCAGTGCCCAGCACAAATATAATGTGACTAACCAAATATTCAGTGGGTGGAAGCTTGGAACTGACAGACAGCACTGAATGGGAGAAAAAAGAAACATACTGTTTGTGTCGAGCTATTAGCTTGAAAAACACAATTTTGAAGCAACTGGTTTGACTGAAGTATTGTATACCAGTATATAACCTGCACCCTTTGTTTAGGTTATATACTGTGAATAAATGCAGAACATTACCTATTAGATGGTATCAGTTACTGTAAGAAATCAATAAAATGTATATGACTAATAAATGATAGTGACAAATTTATCATAATTGCTCACCAAAGTTATTTAAAATATTTTGAGGTAAAATAAAACTAAGACAAACTGCTAAGTTCACCTTATACTGTGAGTCTTGTCTGATTCTTAGTTTGCGGATTTAAAAATGCATAAATTCTTTGTTCATAAACTTCTACTAAACTTGTTTCTTACTTTATTGCCCACCATTTATGGTAAAGCGCAGTAATGTTTTTGCTTGTGCCTGTCTCCATTTGCCTGTAAATTATGGTAGCAAAATATTTCATGAATCAGTGGGCATAATTTAAACAAACTCTGAAAGTAATCGACTAAACATCAACAAGTGGTTAATTGTTAGTCAGTCACTATTAAGATGGCCACCACAGCTAAGCCTAATTTGCAAACACCAAACCAAATGTTAGCTCAGTCTCTGTAAATTTGGCTAACACTGAAAAGGCTGTTAGCCAAATGTACAGATACTGAGCTAACATTTGGTGTGGTAGTAGCTGAGAGTCAGTCTAAACACATTCAGATAGAAAAGATTCCTTTTTCAGTATAAAATGATTTTAGTATAAAGCGCTGGCATGAAACACGTGACTCCCTCAAGAATCGCTCTGCTTTAATTGTTACAGTAGCATGATTAAAAGTGCAATATTCATACATATTTTATTTTTATTTTTATTTGTACCTCGGTTTTTATTTTAATAACATACTCATAGATGCGTATGGACCTGTGGTTGGCCCATTTGGTGGAACAGAGACACATCTGTTTTGCTCCTGATGATCAGAGCCAGGCCAGAGCTTCTAAATATAAACAGGACAATTAAATTCTGAGGACTCAGATGCTAGAAATGAGTTTATCCTTTGCAGCAAACAAACACGACAGGGCCAGCAGTGACTGCTTCCACCCTGTGTTCTCTCTCAGACCTTTCACTGTTAGAGGAAGTAGGCTGGGAGAGGAAAATGAAGATGGGTGGAGCAAGGGCAGGCAGAAGGACTAAATCAGTTGGTGGACAGGAAGCTCGGTCACGTTCAGGAGGAACTGGCTCAGATCATCAGGGACGGCAGGTACACTGCCCAGCAGGTGTTCAACGTCGATGAGACAGGGCTGTTCTGGAAGCGTTTGCCAGACAGGACCTACATCAGTAGGGAAGAACGAACCGCACCCGGCCACAAGGTCGGCAAGGAGCGTTTGACCTTGCTGGTGGGGGGCAATGCTGCTGGTGATTGCAAACTCAAGCCGTTGTTGGTGTACCAATTTAATAAACCCAGGCCCTTCAGTGGTATTGATAAATCTACACTTCCTGTTTATTGGGCGTCAAATAAAAAGGCTTGGGTGACGCTGGAAGTTTTTAAAAATTGGTTCACCAACAACTTTTTGCCAGAAGTCAAGCGTTTTTGCACTCTCAAGAAGATTGCCTTTAAAGTCCTGCTGGTCTTGGACAACGCTCCTGGACACCCCCCTGCTCTCACCGACTTGAACAGCCATGTGAAGGTGGTGTACCTGCCTCCTAACACCACGTCCTTGATCCAGCCAATGGACCAGGGGGTTATTAGTACGTTTAAGGCGTACTACCTGCAGCGAGTCATCCGTGCCGCTTTGGAGGCAACGGAGAACTCTCAGACCCTCACGCTGAAAGACTTCTGGCGTAAGTACAACATCCTCGATGCTGTGCACAACATTGGCCACTCCTGGCGTCGTGTTACTGAACAGAACATGTGCGGAGTCTGGAAGAAGCTCTGTCCAGAGCTTGTTCAGGGGGTGCACGATTCCCAGGAGGTGGACCGTGTAATCGAGGATGTTGTGAGGATGGGCAGGTCACTGGAGCTCGACATGGACCAGGACGATATCCAACACCTGCTGGGTGCATCAGGAGAGGACCTGTCCCCAGACGACCTGATTCAGCTCGACAGGCACGTCC
>JBBPBX010017701.1:31014-46509 GCA_038048925.1 Garcialebias charrua | reverse complement strand
TATATATATATATATGCATACATACACACACACACAAACACTAAAATAAACTACGGTACTACTTACTACTTGTACTATTCCTACTTTGCGGTTTATCATTTATCGCAGGGCTTCAGGTTCCCTTTCAGTCATGTCTCTTGGTGCAACATATGCTATGGGAATTGCGCCCCCGTGCGATTACCTGAAGGAATACATTCACGCCTTTACGGCAAGGACGTCAGCGTTATGCCAGAGGCCCCTCCCTCTGGGTACTTAAGCCGCTGACGCCCATCCAACTTCCTCTATTTGCCCTTCACCTCGCTTAAACCTGAACTACCTCTCTTCGCGGGACTTCTCTGTTGCTTCATCGCTCAACTAGAGGTGAGCTTGCTCCCTACACAGAGCGTATGGAGAATTGTTCCTGCGTACTGCTAGGCTCGCGAAAGCTAGTCCGGCACATTTTATCCTAACCCGAAGTTTTTTCTTCTCCTCTCTCCGTAGACTGCTTCGCTCGACGGCGCTAACTACGTCACACCGCTACCCCTGCTAATTCGTAGCGGGCTAGCCAGCGAAAGTGACACGACGGAGGAGACATCTCAAAATATAAGCAAAAGAATTCTGGAAGGACTCGCCCGCCTTATCTCGGACATGCCTCCGGAGAAAGGAAAGCGAAAGACAAGACTTCCAAGGAAAACCAGCAGGACGGCGAGCCCAACCTCGCGCGCCTGTCCTAGCGGATGCGGTTTCTCCCTCGCAGCGACGGACACCCACGAGGCCTGTCCCGTCTGCTTGGGGATGTTACACGCAAAAATGGTGCTGGATGTGCCCGACTCTTGCCCACACTGCAGCCAGATGCTGGAGGCGGTGAGGAGGCACCGGGCGGACTTCGTCGCCAAGGCCATGGGCGCCGCTGCAGCGCCAGCGGACCCAGACACCACCGAGCCCCTCACTCCCACGCCGAAGCTCGAGAACATGGCTCTGGATGACAGCACACGAGTCAAATGGGGTGACAGCTCTGACGTGCTGGCTTCCATGGTGGACTTAACAGTCAAATTCGACACTCGAGGCATGATGAACGAGGACGAGATCTCGATTTCGGCCTCAGGCGAATTTCCCGCGGAGGATGCAGACGTCTAATACGAGGAACAGGGAGAAGATCTCTCCCGCACCCCGGTACCTGTGCTCCCGGAAACTGACTTTTCCATCCCTGCTCTGTTCAACCTGTGTCACAGAGCAGCAGACGCGTTGCATATCCCATGGCCAGAACCTCCGCCTCGTCAACAGGTCACGAGGCTGGCAGGAAACTATTTTTACTCAAAGCAGCTGGCCGCCACGAGGCAAAGGATGCCCGTGTTCCTGGACTTCCTCACAGAGCTGACTCGCACCTGGGCTCAGCCCAGAGCTCCCATGCTTTTACCACTCTCGCAGTTCCTCGACGTGGACGGGATAGATGAGGTGGGAATAGCCAACGTGCCTCAAATTGAGGACACGCTGACGTCTCACCTTGCTCCCAAGCCAACCGGGACAAAACCAACTCTCCCCAACAAAGCCTGTCGAGCTTCAGCTTCTCTGCTCGAGAAATGCTACAGAGTTCAGGGACTCGCGGCGCGCGCGATGAACGCATCCGTGTTGATGCAGGCTTACCTGGCTGAAAAACTGCAACAGCTCCAGGTAACAATGGACAAACAAGCTGCCGCTAACTTGCTGGATGAAGCCCGCAGGGCAACAGACTTTGTGCTTCGCATGATGGGAACAACTGCTGTTGCTCAAGGCATGGCCAAAGTGGTCATCGTGATACGCCATCTGTGGATGACTTTAACTGACCTCCTTGAGAGACAAAAGGTGCCTTTTCTCCACCACTCGATAGAACCGGCGGGATTGTTTGGGAAAGCTCTGGATCGAATTCAGACCAAGCTGGACCAGAGGCGCAAACAGGCTGAAGCTCTCCGGGTGGGCATTCCCAGGAGAACCTTCGCCCCCCCCCAGGGAGTCTGCTGGGGGCAGACCTGCGCAGCCTCAACACCGCTCAGCAACACGGGCCCCACCGCAAAAGCGACCGGCGTACGAGGACGAGCACCGGCAGAATCAACCGCCGGGCCCACCTCGAACCGAACATGCTTGGAGCAAAAACAGGTTTGTCCCCGCCAGGCGGTCAGACACAGGGCCTCCTCGGCGAACCGGGACACCAGACAAAAGCGTGCCTGATGAACCAGGTCCACGTCTTGATTTTACACGATCACCCACCCACGCGGTACGGGGAATGATCTTTTCATGTCCAGACTTTATTTGTAGCACGGTACAAAAAGCTGGTAACTCTGTTGCATGCACAAATCATGTTTTTCCTGCTGTGAGTGACATAAAGTCAAATATGTCGTTACACTTAAGCACAAATAAAGCTAAAAAAACAGACCCTCTCTGTTTTATTGACAAAAAAACAACAACAACAAACACAATAACTTCAGTAGACCGGGTCCCTCTGGCCTGCTAGCCGACATAAAGGGAAGGGGCCATTTCTCTCCACCCTCACAGCTCACTGTGTGTTAGCCTAATCAATAAGCCCTAGCTGGGTGCCTCTGTTCCGTCTGTAGCAGACAGGCACTGAGGCGTCTGCAAGCAGGCCCCATACCCCTCACGGAGACAGGTGAGGGGGTCACGTGCTCCAGCTCCCGCTCCATTGTGAACCACGGGTCGGACAATATACAAACCAAGCAAACACGTGACATGTCCGCGCCCCAGGGATACGCGCCGACAGAATCTGACGACCCATTTTCCTGGACACCCATTCAACGGCTCCCAGTAAGGGCCGGGGGGGAGGGGGGGCACGGCAGAAGCCCACAGGCCACCACAAGCTTCACATATTCACAAAGGCGATTGTGATCAAACTGCTGTGTGTGTAAACAAACCAGGGCTGAATCAGATTCCTCTTCCTCTTAATCGAAGGGAACTGAGCTCTCTGTCACCAACCAATTTAAAGTCTGCCAAGCACAAAGGACCATCTCCACGTTCTCACGCTGCAGCTGTTCCCTTATCATTGATGGGCGACACGCAATGTTCACGCAGTGATCCTACAGCACGTGACCATACTCACTGTGCTGGTTCAGTTCTGCTCTTAAACAATATCCCCCCATTGGGTGAAACACAGACCCCGGGCAGTTTGTCTGGCTCCAACGCCCTGTTAAGGCCAGAGACCAGTAAACCAGACCCAACCAAGGAACGGGTTGGGGTCAAGAGATCTGCTCGCTTACAAAACTCGCAGCTCCTCAGTCCCATGACCCCCAACAACAAGAGGAAAAACAGACATTCTGTTCCACTTTTGTCTAATAATGACAACGGATTGCCTCTGCCCTCGAACACTCTCAACCAGAGTAGTATGGCAGCACATCTGCAAAAAGGCCCTCTCCCTAACATGGTTGACCCTCAGGGGATCACAGAATCCAGGGCCCTTGGAGGAGAACTGGTTCCACCAACTGCTCCTCTTCAGGGACACACTACGTCACCAGAAGGAGCAGTCTCGCTGCTTAGGCTGGGAGCTGTGGAAAATTTCAGCTTGGTGGCAGAAAGGAACAAGCTGGTGGCATCAGGCCTGCCAGAAAATGTGGTAAAAACCATCCAGAATGCACGAGCTGTGTCAACACAGTCTCTTTACGCACAGAAATGGCATATTTTTGAAGCTTGGTGCACAGAAAGAAATATTATTTCTTATTCATGTGACCTGGCTCAGCTCCTGACTTTTCTTCAGGACCTACTGGAAAAGGGTCGTTCTTTCTCAACAATTAAGGTGTTCCTATCAGCAATTTAGGCCTGCCACGAAGGCTAGGGAAACAGGATGCCTGGCGCGCATCCAATCATAATAAGATTTATGAGGGGCGTGCTAAGAATGAGATCCCCCAGCAGGATCCTGACCCCTGGTTGGGATCTTAGTCTGGTCTTGGGGGAAATCTGTGATCCCCCATTCGAGCCACTGAGCGAGATTAAGATAGATTTATTATCTTATAAAACCGCTCTTCTCCTGGCCCTTTGCTCGGCGAAACACGTGGGTGACCTCCATGCCTTGTCTGTACATCCAATGTGTACCAGATTCGCCCCTGATGGGTCAAAGGTCACCTTAAGGCCTAATCCCCATATATTCCCAAGGTCTTGACTTTAAACCCTAGAAGTCTGGACTTTGATCTCTCCTCTTTTCCACCTGCTCCTGTCCTCACTCAGGAACAGGAAAGGCTGAAGGCTCTCTGCCCCGTGAGAGCTTTAAGCACTTACATGCAGAGAACAGCCGAATGGAGAAAAACAAATCAACTGTTTGTGTGCTTTGCAGCACCTGCTACCGGAAAGGCCCTATCAAAGCAGCGCCTCTCACACTGGGTGACTGAGGCCATTAAAAGGGCGTACAGTAGCAAAGGTCAACAGGTGCCCTCTGGAGTGCACGCTCACTCTACTCGGGGCTTGGCCACTTCGTGGTCACTGTTCAAGGGTGTACCAGTTGCAGACATTTGTGCTACGGCGAACTGGAGCTCAATAAACACTTTTGCAAAGCATTACAGTTTGGATGTTACTGCGTGTGATGTCACTCAGGCTGTCCTTTCTAACACACAGTAGAAAGTAGCCTTGAGATGCCTGCTGATCAAGGGCAGACGTTCACACTAGCATGCATTTTACTGAGCATTTCAAGGGCGTGAATGAATTACGTTCCCATAGCATATGTTGCACCGAGAGACATGACTGAAAGGGAACTGAAAGTTATGCACCATAACTCATGTTCCCTGAAGGAAGGGAACGAGGTGCAACATATCTGGCCCTTTCAATGCTGAAAGCTCGGTGAAGTGCATTTTGGAGAAAGTTGGATGGGCGTCAGCGGCTTAAGTACCCAGAGGGCGGGGCCTCTGGCGCAACGCTGACGCCCTTGCCGTAAAGGCGTGAATGTATTCCTTCAGGTAATCGCGCGGGGGCAAAATTCCCATAGCATATGTTGCACCTCGTTCCCTTCCTTCAGGGAACATGAGTTATGGTGCATAACTTTCATGTACCAATCCCCCGTGATAAACGAGGGACTGCTGTAACTGTCTGAAAGTGAGAGTTGTTGTAGTAGAACCTCCACAGCTTCAGGATGGTGGGGTTGAATAAATGTGTGAGGAATCAGGTGTCAACCTTTTTTGTGTGTTTCTGTCCCTCAGCAAACTCCTTCGAAGACAGAAACAAAGGCAGCCATGTTTCCTCCATGTGGTTCCTGATGATGTCCTGGATCTCCATGACAACTGGCTCTGAGAGGCACAGTGACTTTAGACGCTCCAGTCCTCCTGCCCAACGCAGTATCTGCACATAAGGAAAGGAGAGTTGATACAAATACGATGAAGGGAGGTGGCTGCATGCATTACATATGAAGGTTAAACATGGTTTTCTATAAAATCACACAAAAAACAACAAGATAAACAAGAGAATCTAAAACAAACTGGGAAACCCCACAGAAAACATTTCTCCTTCCTGTCTCCTGTTGTGCTCTGCATCATTCCCACAGTCTTTCTCCTGTTTCCTCCCTGGTTTGTCCCCATTCATCTGTCTGATATTTCTACTTTTGTTTTATTCTGCACGCACACAGCCATGCCTGCTCTGGTACGTTCTCATGGGCTTTTGAAATGAGAACCAGTCATGAAGTGGGAGTCAGGAGATGAAAGGGGGCATTGTGAGACTGAGCGAGCAAAGGGCCAAAGCTGTAAAGCTGTCAGTCACTGCATCAGAGAACCAGCAGCAAGATGCAAGAGCTGCTGCTGCCAGGGACTCACAAAATGCCACTCGTTGTTCCTACAGTCATTTAGTTCTATTAATGAAAAGTGGAAGAACATGTAATGCTCAATAATCTCCTGCCGTCAAAGGCGAAAGAGTGATGATGTCTTTGCTCTTTTCGGCGTTTGTCCATATTATTAGCAAAATAATCACACAAACCACAGAACAATTTTGAATAAAACACTGAGACAGTAATCTCTGGATGTGGTAACTTCTAAAGTCGGTCAAATTCAAGATGGCCACTACAGCTGGCTGATATTAGCCAGCACAAAAATGTATATTGCTCCCAGTTTTACGGATATTGAGCTAAATGTGATATGGTAGTAGTAGGTGAGAGTCACCCACAGCTCATATTCCAAACTCAAACTTATCACATGTATTCTCACATAGGATCATTTACAAGATTTGACCAAAAAGGCCACAACTCTGCCATTTCTCAACACAAGATGATCTTAAGTTAAAACTCTGGCATGAAAGTCGGTGGGTGTTATGTGCTCCTTTATGCTCCTTTACAGTTTTTCTTTTACATTTTGTTGTTGAATGTAACTGGAAACCTGTGTGAAGCGTTTCGTCCCACCACATATGGCGTGAATGACAAGAAACTCTGACTTTATGCTAGGAATGCTAAGCTAACAGTAGTAAACAGTGGAAATCCTAATCCTGTCTTGCTGGGAATGACAGTGTCTTCTGTAAATACTCTGGAGTCATAAAGATAAAAGCGGCTCCACTGCTGCACACCCCATCAAGCCCTTCCAAGTCGTCATGTTCTGCCCTCCTGCAGCACCGTAATCCTAGAATGCAGAAACCCAATCTCCAACTATAAATGTCAGAACCAATTCCATCCAACTCTGCTTGTAGCTGGTTCTGATCTTCTTTGTCTTTCTGAAATCAAGCTATGCACCTCTCATCCTTATTTTTATTCTAACCACGCGGTCTCATCCCATACTTCGTGCCAACACTGGAGTGTGTGTGTCAGCCTGAAGTCAGCAGGATGCTGGAGGGAGACGGGGGATAGCGTGAGAGCTGCAGCAGCCCGTTTATCAAATGTGGACGATGAGTCCCCCTCAGAATGTAGATCCCACTTTGAAATGTTTGTGTCACAAGCAGTCTGTCTCTACTGCCATATCTGTGGCGCTTTCACAAAAAGTTGGAAATGTTTCAAATTCTTTGATGTGACTGTATTAATATATTTATGTTCAATTCACTGAGTGTCCTATTTATCCATCACCCACATTGAAGGCAGAGTATTAATGTTTTTGCCAATATCTGTGTGTACAATTTGTGCTCTAATGTGTGTGCCAACACATACCTTTTTGAGCAAATCTTCCATTGACAGATTTAAATGAAACATCAGAAAATAATTATTGAGTCTCGGGTGTGCTGCAATGGTTTTACATCTCTGTTGTTAAGAGCACCTGGGACTCAATTTTATATACACTTTAGACATTCATTCATAAACATCTTCATAAAAGTCACATATAGGGAATGGAGTGAGCACTATGGCTATGGGTGGCGGGATGACATCAATCTCGCCCCCATGCCTATGCTCACTCAACATTATGCATCTAGACAATTAGGGCCTGGGTTAGAGTTGGAGTGGAGGGGAAACTGGTACAATGCTAGCCTTTGCTCCTTCTCTTTCCCTTTTAAATACACTTTACAACAACACTCACCAACAGTACATTTGGGGACGGGGGTGTGTGTGTCGGGGTCTTGATTTGTTAATTTCAATTTTATTTATTTATGTATTTATTTATATATTATTTATTTATTTTTCTCTTACCCCCTGGTTGCCTTGCGGACATTCTGGGGGTGGGCCGTCAGGGGTTGTGCTGGGGTGTGGGGGGGTTCGGGGCCTGCGGGTTCGCCGTGGGCGGGGCTGGCAGTGCGCTCCCTCTGGGGCTGCTTGGGCTCGGGTGTCCTGTCCTGTCGGCAGGGCGCGGGGTGTGCCGGATCTTGGACGTCTGCTGCTCTCCACCCCAGAATGAATGGGTCTACCTCCTGGGTTTGGATGTGGGCTGCCCCATGTAGGGAGCAGGTACATGTCTTGGACCTAGGGGGTATAGAGTGTGCATCGGGATTATGAATGGAGCGTGTCGTTATTGTTTGTCTTTCTGTGACTGAGGGTGAGGATGAGGGTGGGTCTGAATGAGTGTGTCTGTGTATGAATGTTTAAGTGTCAGGCTGGGACTTGGACTGCCCCCTCTCTGATACTTCTGAGGCTACCCAGTGTCGCGCTCCTGCCACGTGGCCCCCTGGTGGGTGTTCCTCTGCCTACGGGCGTGCTTGGGGCCCTCACTATCTGGGGCTGGGCGCTTGGGCGTTTGTCAGCTCGGCCTGGTGGCTGCCTGGTGGGGCTCGGGTCCTCTGGTCCTGTCAGGTCTGGACCTGAGGGATGGGCGTCCCCGGTGCCCGAGCCTCGGTGACCGGCCCTGGGGCTACGTCGGTGCAGCGGGCTCCGGCGGGGGCCTGTGTATTGTCGCTGTTGACCCCGGGGGGTCATTGTGTGTGGTCCCTGGTGGGGTTCGTCCGGTTCTTCCACTTGGTCGGATCTGGGGAGTGGACGAGTGGCTCGTCCTGTTCGGGTGGTCCTGGGGACTCTGGGCTCGGGGTCCTTCCTGGGGTCTTGGGCTTTGATCGCCCCTTCGTCTGTCTCGGGCTTTGGGGGGACGGGTCTCTGATGCTTCACAGTCGCTACTAAATGTTCTATTGGAGGAACCTTATTCACTTATGCATGCTCACAACCACACACAAATGGATGCAGGGATGTATAGTAGATGTATGTAGATGGGTATATAAATGAATATAAATATATATGTATGTATATTGTATATATATTTGTAGGTATGGGTATGTGTATTTATAGAAATCTTGCAAGGTCATGAATATTATCAGTCTTTATGCTTGTATGTTTCGTTGTTGTGTTCTGTCATGTGCTTTGCAGGATTGTGGACGGAGGTTTGGTGTGTTTGCCTTGTGCTCTTTCTGTGGACAATTGTTGTTTTGTTGTCTCACTTTCTCTTTTCTTTCTTTCTCTATTAAAAAAAAATACATATTGGAGTGAGAGGATGGCTATAAGGTGTGAAGGGAGGCCATCTATAAATGGAAAAAAAAAAAAAAATTATTGAAAGTTCTTTTTATAACTATTCAACTTTTGGAATCAACCCGATTGAAAATGGATGGCACAGCTAATCAACTACAGCCTACACAAAATTGAGTACCGTGTACCGTACTTCAGTAAATGATACAGATACTGAGCTAAAATTTGGTGTGGTAGAAGTTGACAGTTATTCATAACACGGACTCTGAGATCCACAACATACGGTATTGTATAAGTTTGACAAAATGTTAGTCTCAAAATTGAACCAAAATGGCTTTAGGTCCAACTCAAACTAAAATGAGAAATCATCTCAGTCTAAAACTGGGGCATGAAAGACTGTGGGTGACATGCATGTCTTCAAGGAGTGCTAGGTCTTAAGTTATTAATGTAAATGACTGAAGTACATGATTCTGTTCTTCTGCTGTGGCAGGGCTGTCAGAGCCAAAGAAGTACTTCTTGTTCAGATATTTTGCAGCAATATGAGACGACCTCCCCTGCTTGATGTCCTCATCCATCTGAGAAGTCCTCCTGTACTGCTCCAGGTCCAACCAACACATCAGATGTAAACTGCACAAAAACAACAAGAGTCACAAAACTAAACAGAACGGTGACTGTGTACTGTTAAATATGAGATTACCATGTCTTTTGCTGTATAAGATGCAGTGTTTTGCATAAATTATCATGCCTGCGATTTATACAGCGAAGAGACTTGACCGTTAAAGTGCATTTATTAAGGAAAAGTTCAACTGAGACACACCTTTGCTAGAATGTCAAGCAAACAAATAATTGTTTTTAAGTGTTAATCTTGTTAAATTCTTGTTAAATTCCTCCTGTGCACGCTCCTGCGGCCGCCATTTGGCAACCAATCCATTTTTGGCACAACACCGGCCCACATTTCTAGGTTGTCAGTGGCGATGTGTAACAAACGCGACACGTCAGCGGTGATGCACAATAGATGTGATGTATACAGAGTAGCAACATATTTTTTCTACTTTATTAGACATATCTGGACTGATGCGACTTATACGGTGGAAAGTATGGTACTCTGCTCACCTGGCATCTTGTTTCTGTAAGAAGGACATAAACTGCCCAATCTCACAAGGCTGCCGAAGTAAGGAACCTAAACGATATCCATGGTAACTTGGAGACACACTGGACCAATAACCACAAGGCTGAGGATCCTCGGAGAAGTCATTAGATGGATTTGAAGCTGAAGGTAAAAGCTTGGACCTACACTGCTCCATGAAAGAGACACAGCAGAGATAATAATGGCAGAAATAAGAACAACAACATTTTCAGTAGATAAATGCTATGCATCTCTTGTGCTGGTCCCAAGCACAGCTAAATGGTGAGGGTTGTGTCAGGAAGGAAATCAGACCCAAAACACTTTTGCCAAAACTAATTTGCAAACTCAACTAAGTGACAACAACCGCCACCAGTGCTGTTGACAAACAAGGTACCAGCAGAAATATGGGGACAATGACAGGCAAAACGGTAGAGAGCTGACTGACACGATGCAGAGAAGGAAGGTGTAATGGTCAGCAGCTCCCACTGACCCCTCATCTGCTCTCACCTCTGTTACTCATGCCATGTTTCTACCCTTCTTGCCATAATCCTGCCTTCTTGCTCTCTGTTCTCCTGCCCATGCCACCTGCCATAGTTTCTGCCCCTCATGCCATTGTTTCCGTTTCCCTGCTGGTTTTGCTTATCACCCATCTCTCATTGTTCACATCAGCTCCTGTCACCACACCCCCCTCTGCCTAAGCACAGCAATCAGCCTTCATTTCAGAGAGAGAGAGTCTTTATTGTCATTTGCACCGCATGTGGTACATGTGATAAAAACGAGATTATGTACACGAGGTCCCAGTTACATCCAACAACAAATGCAAGAGAAAAACAGTAATAACATCTAGAACTAACTAAGAAAAACATCAACTAGTAATACACTAAGCCTAATATAGTGGAAATAAACAGCAGCACGAACATGAGTTTGTATGAGCAGATGGTCACAGATGAACACAGCAACAAGAAAACAGATCAGCATCAGCATGATGTGATATTTCACAGTGATTATTCTTATTATTTATTTATTCATGAGTCTAACAGCCTCAGGGTAGAAGCTGTTCCTCAGTCTAGTGGTTCTACACTTGATGCTCCTCAACCTCCGTCCTGAGGGGAGTGGGGCAAAGAGTGAGTGTGCTGGATGAGTGAGGTCTTTCATGATGCAGGTGGCTCTTTTCCTGCATCTGGAGGTATAAATGTCTGTGATGGTGGGGAGACTGACTCCAACAGACTTCTGTGCAGCCTTCACCACTCTCTGCAGAGCTTTCCTCTCTTCAACTGTGCAGCCTCCATGCCACACGTTGATGCTGGAGCACAGGATGCTCTCCACTGCACACCTGTAGAAGGAGGTGAGGACTGGGCTGCTCAGACCAGCTCGTCTCAGCCGTCTGAGGAAGTAGAGTCTCTGATGACCTTTCTTGATCAGGCTGGTGGTGTTGTTGCTCCAGCTGAGGTTATCATTCATGTGTACACCCAAGTATTTGTAGCTGGAGACCACTTCCACTGCAGACCCACCTATTTTCAGTGGGGCATGGGTGTGTTTGTTCCTTCTGAAGTCCACAATCATCTCCTTTGTCTTCTTCACATTCATGTGAAGATTATTCTCTTTGCACCAGCTCTCCAGATGTTCCACCTCCTGTCTGTAGCTGGACTCATCATTGTTTGTGATGCATCCCACCACCGCTGTATCATCTGCAAACTTAACAATATGACAGCCTGGAAGTGTGGCTGTACAATCATATGTGAGCAGAGTGAACAGAAGGGGGCTCAGCACACATCCCTGAGGAGAGCCAGTGCTGAGGGTTATGGTGGAGGAGGAGAAGTTGTGGATCTTCACGGACTGTGGTCTGTCTGTTAAGAAGTCTAGTACCCAGTTACAAATAGAGGGGCTTAGTCCAAGTGTAGATAGTTTGTCTATCAGAGTTTGGGGGATCATGGTGTTGAAGGCAGATGTGAAGTCCACAAAGAGCAGACGCACGTATGAGTCTTTCTGATCCAGGTGGGTGAGAGCAGTGTGGACCACGGAAGAAATGGCGTCCTCTGTTGATCGGTTCTCACGGTATGCGTATTGATGAGGGTCCTCATTGATGTTGACGGTTGCCTTGATGTGGGACATGACCAGTTTCTCAAAACATTTAGCGACTATCGGGGTGAGGGCCACCGGTCTATAGTCATTCAGACCAGTCACTGTGGAGCTCTTTGGGACTGGGATGATGGTCGCGGTCTTCAGGCAGGTGGGAACTGACTCCAGTGCAAGTGAGGTGGTGAAGATGTCAGCCAGCACCTCACAGAGCTGGTCCGCACATTCCTTCAGAACTTTCCCTGGGATGTTGTCTGGTCCGGTTGCTTTATGAGGATTAATCTTTCTGAGACTGCCTCTCACTTCTGCTGCGGACACCCTGAGATGCTCTTCATCTGGTGATGAGGTGAGTCTGGTGCTAGCAGGTCTGTTTGGATCATCAAAACGTGCATAAAACTTATTGAGGGCATCAGGCAGAGATGGGTCCCTGGGGCATTGTTTGTTTTTGCCTTTGTAATCTGTTATGCATTTAATACCCTTCCACATGCTCCGTGGGTCTTGTGAGGTGAACTGTCCCTCGATCCTCTGTGCATACGTGGCCTTGGCCTTCTTAATGCCATCCTTCAGTTCATTCCTGCTCTTTCTCAGCTCCACTTTATCTCCTGACTTGAATGCAGTGTCTCTGGCTGCTAGCAAGGCGTGAACTTCTTTATTTAACCAGGGTTTCCGGTTCGGGTAGGATTTCACATATTTTTTTATGGATACATTTTCAGAGCATGTACTGATGTAACCCAGGACTGAGGAAGCGTACAGTTCCATGTCCACTGAACTTCCATCAGTGGCTGCTTCTCTGAAAACAGACCAGTTTGTCCTCTCAAAACAGTCTCTCAACATGGGGGAACTATCTTGAGGCCAGATTGTTATTTCTCTTTGTTCCGGCTTGGAGCGCCTGAGTGGGGGGAGTTCTCTTGGGGCCAGAATCAGAGACTCGTGATCGGAAGCTCCAAGCGGTGGGCGTGTCTTCGCCGTGTATGCCCCCTTTACATTTGTGAAGACTTGGTCGAGCGTTTTATCTCCTCTCGTAGCTGTGAAGACGTTCTTATTGAAGGCTGGGAGGGAGACTTGAAGATCAACGTGATTGACGTCCCCGCAAACAATGAAAAGCCCCTCAGGATATTTACACTGCAGCGAGGTGAGTAAGTCATGAATTTCTCCCTGGGCGTCATTAGCATTAGCATCAGGGGCTATGTAAATAACGCTGATTAAGATCACTGAATAGTCACGTGGCATATAGTGCGGCCTACATCTTATTGTGATCAACTCGACGGCAGCTGAACAAGCTCTTTTTATCACAGCACAGTTCGTGCACCAATCTTTGTGTACGTAAATACAAACACCGCCGCCTCGCGTTTTCCCCGTAGTCTCGGTGCACCGGTCTGTTCTGAAAAAGAGCCGGTCGTCCAGCTCGTAAACAGAGTCTGGAGTTTCCTCAGAGATCCAAGTTTCCGTAAGACAAAGCACGGAGCATCTTCTCATCTCCTCCGACGTGGTCACCCTCAAACGAAGTAGATCCATCTTGTTGTCGAGCGAGCGAACGTTAGACAGAAAAAGAGCCGGCATCGGGGGTTTACCGGTTTTAGCGTCTGCCCGCATTCTCGTCATAATTCCTGCACGGCAACCTCTCTTCTTTCCACGAGAGCACCGCTTCCTTTTCTTTCCCCCGGAGCGCATCTGCTTCCAGAAGGACGTTTTTAGCAGCTCCAATCTTCCGAGTTCTGATTTGAGTTCGTTGCTGATTTCAGCTGTGCCCTGTGGTAAATCCGCTCCGATTCTTAACAGATCAGTTCGGCTGTAATTCACCCGCAAAAAACGCGCAGAGTCAGGTACAAAAACACTATTAAAATTACTAAAAACTAGAGATGATCCGGGAACTCGTGAAGCTGCGGCTGCACTGAGCGCGGCCATCTTGGCAGCATTTCATGCACCTGTTCAGCTTTCTTTATAAGCTGCATGCTCACTCTCTGCCCCTGCCGAATTATTCTGTCATGAAATGGGTTTTGGCATTCTTAATAAGCCAGACACAGGAGTGCAAAAACAAGAACAGTTTTTATTTATTTGGCTGCTGGATGGAGGAGTCAGGGTCCAGGCGGTAGTCCAGTCTTAAAGACAGAGAAGTTATTGACTTTAACCAGGACGAGGATGTTCTGTGGGTTCCTGTTGAAGTCACTAACCTTCTCAATCTTGTAATGTGGCAGGCACTGTAGTTGATCTGCAGCCGATGACATCACTCATGCAGAGTGAGCTGCTACAGAAGGGTCAGACTGAAGACACGATCCAGGCAAGGGAAATCCAGATACGTGGTTCGATGGTCGTAGTGAGGGTCAAGCACAGGAGAGCAGAGAGCAGAAACCAGAGCCAAGTCGTGATCAAAAAGCATAGTCAAAGGGGAAGGCGCAGAGTCAGGAAACTGTGGTCAAATGAGCAGATTAAATCCAAAAGTCTGGCGAGGCGAGGAGTTAAAAAAAAAAAACAGGCAAGGATTGATTGATTGATTGATTGATGTTTATTCATTCATTTTAAAAGAACAATACAAGACAGTTTCATCAGATACAAGAATACAAGTAGGATAAAATGAAGGGAGCAGAAAGAAGATGAAATCTTATTATATCTGCCCCTAGGATACAAGGCTATGGAAACAGGATATGAATGTCTTTACTATCCGGGGCCATGACAGGTGTAATAATTCAGCAGGGACAGAGAGTGAGCATGGAGCTCAAATACAGAGCTGAACAGGTGCATGGAATGAAGGCTGATTGCTATGCTTAGGCTGAGGGGGCGTGGTGAAAGGTTGACTGACAGGAGATAATGTAAGCAATGAGAGATGGGTGATGAGCAAAACACAGCAGGGAAACAGAAACAATGGCATGAGGGGCACAAACTATGGCAGGTGACATGGGCTGGAGAACACAGAGGATTATGGCAGAATGGGCTGAAACATGGCAAGTGAGAGCCACTGACCATTACAGAAGGTAGATGTTTGTGTCCAAGAGACCCAAGTGGAAGGGCAGCAAGGCTCACAGTACTGTACTGGAGCAGGGTTCAAACCAGGCGCGGCCAGCCAGTAGGGGGTGCTAGGGCGCCGTCCTTCTGGAACTATTCACCATTTTACATTGAAGATTTGGAAAACATTTTTTTATGAAATGATAAAATAAAAAAATTTCAAAATATATGTATATATATATTTTATTTTTTTGTGTAGGATAACTATTTTATAGGTAATGATGAGTTATACTGTTTGTTTTACAAAACATTTTCTGATTGGTGACGTATTTCCGGTCCTGGGGGCTCATGAATCTTATCCATAGACTGTCGTAAAAACTGGCGCATGCGCAGTTATTCCGCAACGTTTCAAGAGAATAGAACGATGCTGGGCGCAGATATTGCTGCCCGGGGCACATCCAACGTGAGCTGTACCTTTCAGTACCGATCATGTGCTTCTGGCCTTTTTTTGTGTCCAGGAACAGATCCGTGCAGTGACACAACCAGGCTGGCTGCAGGT
>JBBPBX010017701.1:11661-30472 GCA_038048925.1 Garcialebias charrua | reverse complement strand
CCCATAACACACTTGTTTTTTATTACTTAAAATGTAAAATTTCTGATGTCGTATTCGCCCTACGTGTTATTCCAAATTCCACAACACTTGATGCCAATGATTCCAAACATAAACATAAGATTAATTAAAAAACTAATCTATGAGTAAACAGACCTCAGCGAGAAACGTACATAGCATTAGCCTACGGTCAATTATTGTTAAACATACACGGAAGATGATCAAATGTAATGATTTAATTACTTACTTGGAATATTAAATCAATGTTGTTGACGGTTAGATCATCAGCTCTCAATTAAATGCGTTGATTCTCTCTAAATAAGACAACGTATCCTTTTTACACTCAGAGGTCTTCATTTCCGGTTTAAGGTCCGAATGAATAACTTCAAAATAAAAGCTTGTCTTTGGTTTAACCGTTGCAGTTAAACAAACAAACAAAACAAAACGTACCCTTTTTTTTATTTTTGCAATTTCAGTTTTTCTAATTTCGTTTTAAAAACAAAATAACGAAAAAACCGTTTAAAACCCGTTTTTTCTTTTTTTTTCGTTTTAAAACGAAAAAACGGAATAACCACAGCTTGTTTGGTTATTCCGTTTTTATTTTGAAACGGAATAACCAAAGAACGAACCATACACGGATTATGCTGATGCTGATCTTTTTTCTTTTTGCTGTGTTCATTTGTGACCATCTGCTCATACAGACTCGTGTTCGTGCTGCTATTTATAATGATGTTTTTCTATTAAATTAGGGCTTAGTGTATTTCTAGTTGATGTTTTCTTTTCTTAGTTATATACTAGATGTTATTACTGTTTTTCTCTTACATTTTGTTGTTGGATGTAACTGGGACCCTGTGTACATAATCTCGTTTCATCACATGTACCACATGTGGTGCAAATTACAATAAAGACTCTGACCCTCTGACTCTGATATTACACTACTGTTTATATTACACTATTATTTATATTCACACTACTGTTTATATTACACTACTTTTTATATTCATACTACTGTTTATAATCAGACTACTTATATCACACTACTGTTTACATTTGCACTACTGCTTATATTCACTCTACTGTTTACATTTGCACTACTGTTTATATTTTCACTACTGTTTATATTACACTACTGTTTATATTACACTACTGTTTATATTACACTACTGTTTACATTACACTACTGTTTATATTCACACTACTGTTTATATTCACACTTCTGGTTATATTACACTACTGTTTATATTACACTACTGTTTATATTCACACTACTGTTTATATTCAGACTACTGTTTATATTCACACTATTGTTTATATTCACACTACTGTTTATATTCACACTACTGTTTATATCCGCACTACTGTTTATATTACACTACTGTTTATATTCACACTACTGTTCATATTCACACTACTTTTTATATTCACACTACTGTTTACATTTGCACTACTGTTTATATTACACTACTGTTTATATTCACACTACTGTTTATATTCAGACTACTGTTTATATCACACTACTGTTTATATTCACACTACTGTTTACATTTCCACTACTGCTTATATTTGCACTACTGTTTATATTCGCACTACTGTTCACATTTGCACTACTGTTTATATTCACACTACTGTTCACATTTGCACTACTGTTTATATTCACACTACTGTTTTTATTTACACTACTGTTTATATTACATTACTGTTTATATTACACTGCTGTTTATATTCACACTACTGTTTATATTCAGACTACTGTTTATATTCACACTACTGTTTATATTCACACTACTGTTTATATTCACACTACTGTTTATATTCACACTACTGTTTATATCCGCACTACTGTTTATATTCACACTACTGTTTATATTCACACTACTGTTTATATTCACACTACTGTTTATATTCACACTACTGTTTACATTTGCACTACTGTTTATATTACACTACTGTTTATATTCACACTACTGTTTATATTCAGACTACTGTTTATATCACACTACTGTTTATATTCACACTACTGTTTACATTTCCACTACTGCTTATATTTGCACTACTGTTTATATTCACACTACTGTTCACATTTGCACTACTGTTTATATTCACACTACTGTTCACATTTGCACTACTGTTTATATTCACACTACAGTACTGTTTTTATTTACACTACTGTTTATATTACATCACTGTTTATATTACACTACTGTTTATATTCACACTACTGTTTATATTCAGACTACTGTTTGTATCACACTACTGTTTATATTCACACTGCTGTTTATATTTACACTACTGTTTATATTACACCACTGCTTATATTGCATTACTATTTATATTCACACTACTGTTTATATTCGGACTACTGCTGATATTTTTTTACTAGCCTTATTGCATGTCACTTTACCTCTATACCAATATCAAAGACTTCATACATATAATGTGTACATTCACTTCATATGCTTTGTCACTTTACTACAAATGTCAATGTCAGGACCTTCATTTTATTTTATAGATACACTTTTTATTCTTTTATACCACTACAATTTAGGACATTATCATACTTTTATTTCATTTTACGGTAATGTTTATTAAATGTTTTAATGTTTAAATGGTTATTGTTGCACCAGGGATCTGAGAGTAATGCAATTTCAATCCTGTGCATGTCCTGTACATATCACGCTTTTGACAATAAAGTTGACTTTGACACAATTTCATTAAGGACAAAGATAAAGATATAAATAAAAAATAAAATAAAACGCTGTCTATTCTCATTATTTAAAGTCAAAATGTTTGTTTTTAGGAGGTGCTGTGTTGTATTTTTGGAGCCGTCTGTGCAGGTGGGGGAGGTGGAGCAAGAAAATTAAATGTGTCAAAAAGACTAAATATTTAAACATCAAACAGCAAATTAACAACTACTTAATTTAATAAAATCAGCAAGAATTTTTTTTTTTTAAACGAGTATAATTTTAACTTATTTAGATTAAGAACATCTCACATTCATTTACACTGAGAGAAAGGACTAAAAAATTGTACTGGGACCAGTAGGGGGGTTCTCATTTTTTTTTGTTTCTTGAGCTTTTCAGTTCCAGTCCTGTCTCTAGTTATAACTAACTATGTTTTGCTTTGCTACCTATGCTAACTATGTTTTGCTAGTTTTTTGATACTTTGTAAAAAAATAAATAAAAAAATGTATTTCTCTCTTTCTATCTCTCGGATTCAGGTGGAGCAGTGTGGTTTTCGTCCTGGTCGTGGAACACTAGACCAGCTCTACACCCTCAACAGGGTCCTGGAGGGTGCGTGGGAGTTTGCCCAACCAGTTTACATGTGCTTTGTGGACTTGGAAAAGGCATTCGACCGCGTCCCTCGGGGGGTTCTGTGGGGGGTACTCCGGGAGTATGGGGTACCAGGCCCTTTGATATGGGCTGTTAGGTCCCTGTACGACCGGTGTCAGAGCTTGGTCCGCATCGCTGGCAGTAAGTCAGGCTCGTTTCCGGTGAGAGTTGGACTCCGCCAAGGTTGCCCTTTGTCACCGATTCTGTTTATAACTTTTATGGACAGAATTTCTAGGCGCAGCCAAGGTGTTGAGAGGATCCGTTTTGGTGGCCTTAGAATCGCTTCTCTGTTTTTTGCAGATGATGTGGTCCTATTGGCTTCATCAGCTCGTGATCTACAGCTTTCGCTGGAGCGGTTTGCAGCTGAATGTGATGCGGCCGGGATGAGGATCAGTTCCTCCAAATCCGAGGCCATGGTCTTGAGCCGGAAAAGGGTAGCGTGCCCTCTCCGGGTCGGGGAGGAGGTCCTTACCCAAGTGGAGGAGTTTAAGTATCTCGGGATCTTGTTCACGAATGAGGGAAAACTGGAGCGTGAGATCGATAGGCGGATAGGTGCAGCGTCCGCAGTGAAGCGGGCGCTGTACCGGTCTGTCGTGGTGAAGAGAGAGCTGAGTCAAAAGGCAAAGCTCTCAATTTACCGATCGATCTACGTTCCCACCCTCATCTATGGTCATGAGCTTTGGGTTATGACCGAAAGAACAAGATCTCGGATACAAGCGGCTGAAATGAGTTTTCTCCGCAGGGTGGCTGGACTCTCCCTTAGAGATAGGGTGAGAAGCTCGGTCATCCGGGAGGGACTCGGAGTAGAGCCGCTGCTTCTCCACATCGAGAGGAGCCAGTTGAGGTGGCTCGGGCATCTGGTTAGGATGCCTCCTGGACGCCTCCCTGGTGAGGTGTTCCGGGCATGTCCCACCGGGAGGAGACCCAGAGGAAGACCCAGGATACGCTGGAGGGACTATGTTTCTCGGCTGGCCTGGGAACGCCTTGGGATTCCCCCAGAGGAGCTGCTCCAAGTGGCTGGGGAGAGGGAAGTCTGGGCCTCCCTACTTAGGCTGCTACCCCCGCGACCCGACCCCGGATAAGCGGAAGAAAATGGATGGATGGATGGATATTTCTCTCTGTTGTTTTTTTCTCTCTTTTGTTTTCTATTGTTTATTGTTTATTGTTTAAGGAAATTCTACCATTGCTGTTCATCGTTCTTTAGTTTTAGCAGGTCGCTTTCGTAAATGAGCCATGAGGCTCAATAAGATTTACCTGACTAAATAAAGGTTGAATGAATAACATGAATAATCATAATAGCCAAAGCACAAACCAATGTTCCTATCTCAAGTATCAGCTAAAATGTGCCCAAATTACATAAAGCACCTGATTTTATTTTATTTTTTCACAGTGATAATCCTGGTTAGACTCATAAATCCCTAACCAGGATTATCACTGTGAAGAAAAAAAATCACTGTAATGCCACTCTCATTGATGATATGTGCTGCTGATTATCCATGCTGCTGATCTCATGCTGCTGTATTTTTTCATACGCATCTACTCACACAGACTCGTGTTCGTTCTGCTGTTGTTGGGTGTATTGTTTTGCACGTTTACTGTTTAGTGTATTTCTTAGTTTATATCTTAGATCCTTATCACTGTTTCTTTTACCATTTATACTTTTTGCTATTGCTGAATTTAACTGGGACCCTGTGCACACAATTCTGTTGCACCTCATGTAGCCTACCACACGTGACGCGAATGACAATGAATAAAACTTACTTGAACTTGAACTTAAAATGTTGTATTAGCATGTCCTGCTCGATTTCACCACCTAAATGTGATCAGTTAAGGGGAGCTGCACAAAACTAATTTTTAAACTTTTATATTACCATGAATTTCACATGTGGGGGCTGAGATGGTGTAGAGGTAGAGAAACCGACCTGGGACGAGAAAGGTGCGGTTTGGCTCCCAACCATTACCACATATTGTGGTGTCTCTGAACAAGACACCTAATCCCTAATTGTTCCCAGGCAGCTCAATAGCTGCCCACTGCTCCACCTGGTTGTATCTCAGGTGTGATGGGTTAAAGGCAGAGAACCAATTTCATTATTGTATGGGAACATAGAATGATGACAATCTTAGACTTCCTTTCCCTTATTTACAAAAAAAAAAAAAAGTGATAATGTACAAGCTAATGGCCAATAGCTGTAAGCCATTACAATGGTGACTATAGGGTTACTTTAGGCAGCAGTGTTTTGTTTTATTCTACTAGAATACTGTATGTGTAATCTGATATTTACAGCGGGGAAAATGTATAAAATAGAATTCACATACCGGTAACATATGTATGACATTACTTTTTTTTCAGATTGGAGTTGTTTTCAGCACATTCTGTTTTGATCTTGGTTCCACTTCATCAATCTAGTCAAAATAAATATTCTCCAAACTGGGGTAATTCAAGAGTTATCTACAATGGGTAAGACAAAACATGTACATAGCTCTTTCATGGAGCCTCGATTTAGAACATCTGAACTGTCAATTTAAAAAAAATTGTTTGAAAGGCAATTAGTTGTGGCCACAGACACAGGCTGTTTAAAGGATTGTAGTGGTGAGAAGCAAAGCAGGACAAAATTATTCTGAGTATTAGTATAATTTACAATTCTGTTTGTTTTACGTTAGTACCGTAGATCAGGGGTGCTCATTACATCGATCGCGATCTACTGGTCGATCGCAGTGTGACATTAAAAATATATATATTTGTCAGCCTATCAAACATCCCGTCAGTTGACTGACATACGGTTAACCAATCAGAGGCTGCCCTTTTCTGAAACGTAGATCACCAAAGCATGCGCAAACAATGGCACCCATGATTGACACACAGCACAGCCAATCAGAAGCCGGATATTTTCTGACGCATAGGTCACCACGCATGTGCATTCTACCATGAAAAAAAAAAAACGAGCTGACTCGTAATAGCCTCCGGTTTATATATAAACTCAAGAACGTTTAAAATGAGTTGGGGAGCTGAATCAAGTAAGAAGTAAAAAATCTACCATTTCCATATGGAATGGGGGGGAGGACTTTTTTTTTCATGATTCATAGTGCATTTCACCTGAGCGGCATTTTCAGACTATTCATAAAAACTACGGGGCTGACTTCCTTCTGAAAAGCGAGCTGAGAAAGAAAACCGTGAAGGAACTAAAATCCCAGTTATCTGGACAGCAGTCACTTTTCTTACAGCAGCGAAGCATCAGTCCAGGTGAGTCACGTTAATAATTAATCCTGAGCTCATTAAGCACAAGAAGTCTTTTACAGACTGAGAGATGGTAAAAGGCATTCGTTGAAGCAGCTGACTCATTGTTCAAAGACTTTAAAAACAAACCAGAAATATTATCTTCCAACAAATCTCTCAGGTATCAAGAAATACGGTTACAGTTAAAAGCAGCTGCTGTCAGGGCTGAATTTTCACTTCTCAGGTTATTTTTCAAACATGAAGTTATTCTTGTTGCTTTCTGTTCCTTTGTGTGAAGAACAGAAGTTATTGCTGGGTTTTGTTTATTATTTTGTACGTGGACAGTAAAAATATATTGTCACTTTTTTTAAAATAAACTTTTGGGTTTTGTAATTTATGTTGCATTCACAGCGAGCTGGGATTTATTAATTCATTCAAACTTTATTTATCCAAGTTAGTCTCATTGTGTCACAGGACTCGTTTACAAAATACTTATTTTAGACAGACAACATATAAAGTACTACTACAGACAACAATGAACTACAGTAAAATGCAATTAAAATAAAAGTAGTATTATAAAACAATAAATCAAGGTGCCATATAAAACATGGCAAAATACTAAAATCAAGAACATAAAACATAAAAAGCATACTTAATATGTTTATAAATAAGTACAGTATATGTTTTGTATTTTTATAGTAGGTAGATCACTTGGACTTGGTCATTTTAAAAGTAGCTCGCATGTTGAAAAAATGTGGGCACCCCTGCCATAGATCATCAACATCGCACAGCTTTTTTTCAGAACTGTTTAACTAAAATAAAGCTATTTGTCAGCACAGGTTGTCGAAAATGATGTATTTTACATCAGCATGGCGGTACATGTAACTGATTGGGCTGCCAAACTCTCATGTGGCTGATGACACCTTGATGATGATGATAGTCTGATGTGCTTTCATGCCCTCACTGTAAAAAAAAAAGTTAATGCAGCTTTCTCTAACTAGAAAGAAAATGTCGATGAATTTTCTTTTTAGAAGACTTTTAGGGACAGCCGCATTTTAATGTATCTGCTGGTGTTGAAAATGTTCATGTGGCGAGAAACAAATTCTAATACCGAATGCAATGTTGCAGAAATTATCTTAAAATGTGATTGATCTGTTTATCGTGGATTGCAGCAGGCTATATTTGCTCATCAAAGTTGTTTATTTAAAATGCACAATCAGTTTGGAATAAAACAACTCAAATTATTTTCTGTCCTATAATGTCATTACAAATAATTGTATCTGATTGGCTTTTTGGTCTTTTATTCTGGATTTTCTTGAATGCAGCATTCATCCACTGATCAACAAAGCACAAGAGAGACTCTACTTCCTCAGGCAGCTGAGACGAGCTGGTCTGGGAAGCTCAGTCCTCACCTCCTTCTACAGGTGTGCAGCGGAGAACATCCTGTGCTCCAGCATCAACATGTGGCATGGAGGCTGCACAGCTGTAGAAAGAAAAGCTTTGCAGAGAGTGGTGAAGACTGCACAGAAGTATGATGGAGTCAGCCTCCCCACCATCACAGACATCTACACCTCCAGATGCAGGAAGTGGCCCACCTGCATCGTGAAGGACCATTTCATCAGACAGAGAAGAAGATGATGAGGAGAGATCAGTGCTGCTTGTAATTCTGGTATTGACTGAACTACCTTAGCATGAAAAACTAGGAAATTGAGAGCTTCGGATACCCATAGAGCTGCTGAGAAGACAGGACGTCCTGTCCAGTACCTGATGGCGAGCCCCAGCCCAAAGGGTAGAACAAAACTACTTTGTATAGTAGATCGTGATTGCGACTGGCTACTTTATGTGTATCCCACTATGCGGGTTCCTATAAATGCAGTACTCCTTTAATTAGTTATCCGATCTGGCAAATGTAAATTACTAAAACCACTATTACCAAAACGAAAAACCTAGGAGGAATTTGGGGCCTGATCATGGGACTCTGGATTTATGGGAGTCTAGGTGTAAACAACAGCTGAAGGAACTGCACAGTTTATAGTCATGGAATACAATTTACTGAATCAAATAAAGCATTCATTTTGCTTGTGTAACAATACTAAATAAAATTGTGTGCTTTGTTGAAAAAAAAATAGAATTAATATAGTAAAAACATACAGAATAGAATGAAAACTATCAAGTATAGTATAACCCTATCGGTTTAGTAATATTTGACTCCAAAAGACGCCTGAATAGTCTCTTTTTTTTTTCAATACGCCCTATGCGATTTAAATTCATGTTCATTCAACTTCTCCTTTATTGTGACCAGTGGGGCTCACTATCTATCAGTTTTGTTTGATCCTTTGGGCTGGGGCTCGCCATCAAATTCTGGACAGGAGGTTCTGTCATTTGAGCAGCATTGGTGGGGGGAATAATGCACCCCCCCCCCCAAAAAAAAAAAAAAATAAAAAAAAATAAAAAACACGAACTGATGATACAACCAAAGGGTCAAGGTTAGGGGAGTGCAGCTTCATGCTACATATAAAATTACATCAATAGCCTACCAGGCTATGTCACATGCTGTCTCAGTAATGTGTATTTTTCTGGTTATTCACTCATGCACTGTATTGTTACAACCTGTACACAATACACTAATTCTGTGGATGATATTTGAATGTGTTATTTTGTTAAATGATTTATGTTTATTAAATGTGTTCATTTTTTTACAAAAGAAACACAATACAAGACAATCCCATTAATGATACGTACACAATGTAAAAAAATGAAAGGTAGCAGAAAGAAGAATAAATCTTATTATATCTGCCCCTTTTTTCAAACAATCAGATTAAACAATAATAATCTTTCACCAGCAGTACAAAATGACTAACTCTTTCTAATTTTCTAATACTAATACTAATACATAACTAATAATTGATACAATACACATTACGCTAATTCATATATATTTTTTCAACAAATTCCTTTTGATCATTTTCTTAAATGTAAACAGTGACTTGGCATTTTTAACTACATTCTCCAAGCCATTCCATAATCTAATTCCCTGGATTGAGGTAGAACGTCCCTTCAAACTAGTTCTGAATTGTGGTTTTACAAACATCTCTGTCCCCTTAAGATTATAACAACTTTGTCTTTTAACAAAATTCATTTGGACATTTAAAGGTAATTCGTTATTCTGAGCCCTATACATAATTGATAAAATATTATAATCAACCAAATCATGGAACTTCAATAATTTCAGTTGATAAAATAATGTACTGGATGGATGACAGTAATGTTTTCTAGTGATAATTCTTACAGCTCTTTTCTGTAATACAAAAATAGGCTTTGTGATTGTTTTACACGCTTTCCCCCAAACATCAATACAATAGATTAAGTGTGGAACAATGATTGTGTTATACAACAAATACAGAGCTTTATCATTCAATAGGTCTCTGACCTTGTATAGTACTGCAATCGATTTAGCTATTTTTATTCTTACAGAATTTATGTGTTGTTTCCATGTCAGTTTGTCATCAATAATAACACCCAAAAACTTCACCTCACTCACTCTACAAATCTCAACACCCTCAATTTTGAGTGGAACGTCAACAGTTTTCTTTTTATTACTGAATATCATGTAATTAGTTTTTTCTAGATTTAATGATAATTTATTGATTTTAAACCAAGTTTGTATTTTGGTAAATTCTGTCTTTATCAATTCCAACATTTGTTCTATATCTTCACCTAAACAGAAAAATGTGGTATCATCAGCAAAAAGTATACATTTAAGGAGTCCTGACACATTTACCAAGTCATTCACATATAAAATAAATAGCTTTGGTCCAAGCACAGAGCCCTGGGGAACTCCACATGTGATATTACAGAGGTCAGATCTTACATCATTTATTTGTACAAATTGTTTCCTATCTTTCAAATAGCTAGATACCCACTGTAATGCTGGTCCTCTAATACCATATTTGTTCAGTTTTTCAAGGAGAATGGTGTGATCAATAGTATCGAATGCTTTTTTTAAATCAACAAAAATACTGACACAATATTGTTTTTGATCGACAGCAGTAGTTATTTGTTCCATTAATTCCATGAGAGCCATTGATGTAGAGTTTTTAGCTCTGAACCCATATTGACTGTTGCTTAGAATATTTTGTTTGTCTATAAATTGATCTAGTCTGTTCACAAATAGTTTTTCAAGAATTTTAGAAAACTGTGGTAACAAGGATATAGGTCTATAATTGTTGAACACACATTTATCACCATTTTTAAAAAGAGGAACTACCTTAGCTACTTTCATATTATCTGGAAATATTCCTGTTGAAAATGATAAGTTACATATATATGTAAACGGCTCAATAACATGGCTCATTATATCCTTTACAAACATCATATCCATGTCCACCCAGTCCTTTGATCTCTTGTCTGTAAGATTTTTTACTACCTTCATTATTTCCTCTTTGTTAGTTCCATTTAGAAAAATACTGTTTGCACAGCCTGTAATTGAATGGCTCACATTATTATCTACTTTTGGTATTTTAGCTGCAAGGCTTGATCCAACATTCACAAAATATTGATTAAATCCATTGACAATTTCATTTTCATCATAAACTTCATCTTTTTCTTTTACAAAATATTTTGAAATACTAGTTTTTGCTTTATGATTCTTCATAACACTATTCATTACTCGCCATGTTGCTTTCATATCACCATTACTTTTATCTAATAATTTACTATAATATTCTTTCTTATGTTTCCTTATAATCCCTACTAATTTATTTTTATACTTTTTATATTTTTCTTCAGCGTTCTGACTTCGCAATTTCAAGAAACATGAATACAAATAATTCTTTTTTTACAAGCATTTCTCAACCCTTTTGTCATCCATGGTTGGTCAACGATATTTCTCTTTGTATAATTTGTTTGTACACAATTCTTTTCATACAGAGTTTCCAAGATATTCATAAACTCATCATATGATCTGTTCACATCATCAACATACACTTCATTCCAGTCTTGTTTATCTAGGTCCTCTTTTAATTTTTCCAAAACTTTTTTTGATGTGTTTATGATCTTTTTCTTTGTTTTAACTGCTTTTGTGATACTTTGATCATTTTTATAGATTGTGAAAACTGGTAAATGATCACTTAAGTCGGTCGTTAAAATACCACCTATCACCTCTCCGTTTGTTATATTTGTGAAAATATTATCAATTATTGTGGCACTATGAGTTGTAATTCTTGTTGGCTTTGATATCAACGGATACATATTTAAACTGTACATAGAGTTTATAAATATACTGGTGTTATTTGAATCTGTTTTATTTCCCATATCAATGTTAAAGATTGATTTATTTATTTATTTATTAATGATTTATTTATTTATTATTATTTTTAGCCTTTTGTCAAAGTTGCAAAGTGGGCCACAACAAAGGGGCAAAAGAGTCACATGCTAAAGAGCCCTTCCTGATTTAGGCTATAAAATAACTGTTGCAAAGAGTTTTCCATCAATCCATTGGCCCTCATGCACGAACCGTTCGTACGCACAGATTTGTTCTTAAACTGTGCGTACGAGTGATTTAGGATCATTTGTGGCATTCAACAATGTTTTCGTATCCTACGATTTTTTTCAGATACGAACAAAATTTACGAGTGGTCCGGACCTGTCGTATATTTTAGGAGCGTCAGTCTGCTGTCATCCAGACGGAATTTCTCCACTAATAACTTCATATTTCGTTATTTAGAAAATATTTAGAGTTTAAAAAAGTCACGCACCACAATTGTTCTTGACAATAGGTTCTGTTTGAAGTCGAATTATAATTTTAAATGTAATAATGACTAACGGATTAAAGTATTTAAATTAAAATCAATTTGTTATCAATGCCGTTTTCTAACACTACAATATCAATATGAAGATCTCAAACTGAAACCAACTTAAATTATGAATTACTTTAAGTTTAATTTGTCTCGGTAACGCAGACTTCGGTAACGCAGACTTTAAGTTGACCTCCTCCTATTGCTGTCATAGAAGTCAGATAGCTCAATCGGTAAAGCGTTGTGTCGCAGTGCTGAACCTTATGGGTTCGAGTCCCACATGGGACGTTTTTTTTTCTCCTTTTAATTCATTCCAGATTTAAAAAACACAAGAAAACTATTTACAATACAACAAGAAATGAAGCATAAAGTCTTTTTAATCTGGAATGAATAAATAATCTAAAGAAAGAAGGAAAAAAAAAATTAGTCATACCTCGTGGGACTCGAACCCACGAGTTCTCGATAAGCAGTGCGATGCTTTACCCAGTTTTCCACCAGGTCGCGTGTACATTTTTAGGTCCACATTTCTTATAAACAAACATTCTTTGGCTTTAGTTGGTCTTTTACTCCCATAAGTGACGCTGCTAATAAGGACAGATTTTCTTTTCATGACTTCAGAGAGCAGAACTTCAAACTCCGCACCGGTAGAGTTATTTTTTACTTTTCGCTGTCATTTTATGAACGAACACGTTTTGCCTCTGAGGCAGGAAACGTAGCCTTATATGGTGTTTTGAGGGGTGGGGATTATGTAAATAACCTCTCTGCGTGCACGCGCAGGTTGATAGAACAGGTGGGATTCATCATATTTGCGCAGCCATTTACACACTTTTCCTGTGGATAGAAGAGTTTGTTGAATCTGACGTGGCATGTTCGTACGAACGCTTTGTACGAACAAAAGTAGGAGAAATTTAGGATAAAAATACGAACATTTTCGTGAATGAGGGCCATTATCTTTACCCGCTTCTTCCTTTTCAGGTCATGGGAGTCACTGGTGCCCATGTCCAGCCATTACT
Source organism: Garcialebias charrua (assembly GCA_038048925.1). Lineage (NCBI taxonomy): Eukaryota > Metazoa > Chordata > Actinopteri > Cyprinodontiformes > Rivulidae > Garcialebias > Garcialebias charrua. Next base: position 17,124 of record JBBPBX010017701.1, on the reverse strand, counting down.
GTGTGAGGGGTGGGCTGAAAACACACATAGGTTGCTTTCACACTTGATAGTCCGGTAGACTCAGTTCGATTTGGGACCAAAATTCAGAACATTTGTTTACATTTCAGCTGGTGCAGTTTGCCTTCACACTGCACTGAGTCAATCGAGCCAAACCCCTCGCTTGTAGTTGCACTGCATCAAGAACTACTGACAGAAACAACACAAAAACCTCTGAAGAATACACTTCTTCTTTTTCTTCTTCTTGAAATAAAAACAAAAATGGAGTGGTGTCCAATTTTAAATAAAATGTCGTGGTGTCCAATTTTAGCGGTTTTAGGATTTCTGTTTTGTCATTTTTCAACAATGGACTCAGCATGAGCGGAAGATGAGGCAGAAGACCATGGAGAATGTTTTTCACACAAGGCGGCTAACGGCTCCATGTGAGGTAAGAGAAATGCACATTTGTTTGCCCTGTGCTGTAGTCCACTTCCTGCTTTTGGACCGGTCTCCGATATGCTTGCATTCACACTGCATTTAAACCGGGCTAGAGTTCACATCAACTGAAAGGAGATCTAGGTTTTTTGTTGGACCAGAGTTCGCTTTTTTGGGTTTGAATCAGAATTTGATTGCACATTCACATCTCCCCAAATGAATCGGGACTTTATAGGAAAAATGGACTGGAGTTTGATTAAAGCGGACTAAACAAGGCTGGGGTGAATGCACCCATAAAGAGAAATGAGACAAACTGCCATTCATTCACTCTCTCACTCACACCTAGGGAGAATTTAGCTACCAATCAGCCTAATATGTATGTTTTTGGTCTTTGGGTAGAAACTGGAGTATGCGGAGAAAACCCACGCATGCACGAAGATAACATGCAAACTCCACCCATAAAGGTCCCCAGCCGGGATTTGAACCGGGGTGACCTGCTCGCTGAGAGGTAACAGCTCTGTGAACTGCGCCACCGTGCCACTTGTCCAAGCCAGTTGAAAAATCTTAAAGTCACATCAAACGAAGAACAAATACATACATTAGGAAAGAACAAATTTTATACATAAATTGTTTTACAGCAGTTGCAAATATGTAACATGTTCCACTCACAACCTCACAAGAATAGTTTACATAGTAGAATATTTATTTTTGTACAGTATTACAATTTTTTTTTGTGAACGTTCCCATCCCCAATGCTAGCTGTGCTTGTTTTTGTTATTGCAAAAATATACTAGAGATATGTCTGCAGAGAAATACACAACAATGCACATTGTGTACTTTTTAGCATTATTTCTGCTTATTATGGCTTTAGCACATCTCTGACTGGTGCTGAGACAAATAATTAACCAGGAGTACATTTACTTTGTTGTCTTAAGAAAAGGCTGACAAAATGTTCCTGCACTGTGGCTGGAGAGCTTCACTGACCCATACACAAACATTCAATTGGGATCAATAAGCTGGCCAGTGCTGCCTTGAGATGTTCGTCATAAATCTCAAAGGGCCATCATCTCACTCATTAAATCATAAATGATCTGTGGGCCATGAAGCTCTAATGGCACTGCATCACATTGGTTGCTAAAAATAAAGATGCCTAAACAAAGTACTGTAGGTGTTTCTTCCTCTTCTCATCCACATTATAACACAAGAATCCTTTTGACTTTCTGCTTTTTCAAGTCTAAATTTGAGATATCATAGCATGCTTGTGTGTGTGAGGTGTCATGTGACTCATCAAAACACAAACACACCTCAGTGATGTCACAATAAGCTGTTCTGGAGGATGGGGACACTCTTTATGAAGTGTTTTTCCTGCGTCAAGAGGTACAAGGTACGTCTAGTTTATCTAATGTATTTTGAAAATCCACCTAATATAGGTCAAGATTGCTCTCAGCTCAAATGTAAGTCATGTTGAGTCTGGAGTTTTTTTTTTTTTTTTAATGCTTGCTACATGGGCGGCATGGTGGCTTAGATGGTAGAGCTGTTTCCTCTCAGCGAGAAAGGTTGCCAGATTGAATCCCGGCCGGGGACCTTTCTGGGTGGAATTTGCATGTTGCACACAATGTTAAAAAGAAGTGTTAGCAAACACAGCCCTGCAACAACCAGAGCCTTGAGGAACTCAAAGCAGAAAATTTCCACACCATGAACCCTGTTGTTGTGAAGCTTTTTAACTACCAAGCTCAGGCTCCTTTCTGACCAGAGAGTGATGGTGCATGTCCCAAGAGCCAGTTTTGGTAACAGAGGATCAGAGCGCCAAGGCCCCTACCTTCAGCCATTGCCCATGGCACTTTGCACTTGACTATGGCCCCTCCTGCAGATCGTTGGCCAACTGGAAGGATAACTCATGCTGCTCATTCAGGCTGAGTCCAACCAGCCCCTATTTGTAGAGACCTGGTCACCAGATGCTCACCAACAAGCCCCTCCCCAGACCTTGCTCAAAGGTGGGGACCCCTTTAACCCATGTCCACACAAGGGACACTGAGCTCCTTAATTAATGTTGTCTCTCATATGAGTCTTTGAAATCAATCTTTCTGGCCTGTCACTCAGGACCAATCTGCCTTAGGAGACCATACCAGGGGCAATTGCCACTGACAGCATAGCTCCTAGGATCACTCAGGCACTCAAACTCCTCCACCACCATAAGGTGGAGAAGTTTTCCACCATAAGTGGAGGATTCAAGGAGGAGAGCCGCCCCACACCGCAAATACCGGTAATATGGTTTTCTTAGTCATTGTATAATATAAACAGAAAACAATTTTCCGTTAATGAGTCAGAGACTCTATATGTTACACAATGACTTTGAAATGATCGTAGGTTTTCAGTGCAGTAAAAACTGTCAGTGTGGAGATTTCTGTGTTCGCTCTGTGATGTGAAACAAATCAGGGAGAAAGACCAGTTTCCACACTAGTGACTTTTCAAGGCCCTGTGGTATAAATATCAGCCATCTGTGAGGCCATCTGCATTGAGGTGCTATATCATGCACCAAGGCCAAACCACCAAACACAGACAGTTTGCCTCTCATGGTGATATCTACACTGCGAGAGAGACGAGTAACCCCTTAGAAAATCACCACTATCAACAATGCTTCTGTCCTCATTGTGCCGTCATCGGTTTAACCATAAGGAAAGCCATCTTTCAAAATAGCAATCATAATAACCTCAGGGCTGAACAATGAAGAAAACAACTACACATCCTTTGCCATGAAAAATAATAGACTTGCTAAGTAAAAAAAAAAAGAACATTAAGTTGTGCATTATAATTTCAACCTAATGTGTATTTTATATTTTAGCGCAAAATCATTATTGTTAAAAGTGTAATGAACTGCTCCTGTCTTAAAGCTGTGGTAAATGTGCTATTTAGTTTTTTGTTGAATGTGTGTGCGTGTGTGTAATGAACTGACAGCATACGCATCTTCTGCCTCATAACTGCATGAGATAAGCACCAGCTCCCCACGACACGGGCAAGTGGATAAAGAGGATGGATGAATGGAAGGATGGATAAACGGACAGAAAGACGGACGGACGAACAGACCAGTATGAGATTGAAAGTCATTTAGTCGTTCAGTTTTTATTATGTGGCAGAATATTTAATTTTCAATATACATGTATATATTTTTTGAAGTGTGATTATTTTCCCTTATACAGCTCCTATTAATTGTGAAGTTTCACTAGGGCCAATCTTGGTACCAATTTTACTAGCGTCTACATGTCATTTCTTCTCTAAATACAAACTTTTTTTTTATGCAGATGATACACAGATCTTTATGACCATAAGTCCTGAGAACCATCTATCTGGCAGATTCGTTTTAAAGATGTGAGAAGCGGATGTGTACTAACGTTTTTCAATTAAATAACAGTCTGATTCTTTATTTTTTTGTTTGTTATTGCTGTGATGACAATGAAACACAGTTTACACCTCCTGCTTGGCATCAATAGGAATAAAATAAATAATACTAAAAAAATAGTGCCAGGCGTGACTATTGCAGCTTTATTATTTGGGGTGAAAAAATGCTGAATGGGAACAGTTGCAGTCATTGTATTCAATGACAGCAGCACTCCATGATATATTTGCTACAACAGATTAATAAATAGTAAAAAATAAAAACATATGCATCGTGTTTTATATAAATGTCCCAAAGTCAATTAATAAATACTGAGTTAACAGATGTTACAGCACATGAGTAGAACATTTGTTCATTTCATTTATTTTAGTTTCAAGTCTCCTCCTTCCCCTGAGGGCAAAGGTGAGAACAGGGCATGTTCAGGGTGTGAGCTCAGTGTAGATGTGAGTGATGCGTTCTGCTGCCCTCATCAAACTCAGCAGGTCATTCCTGGTTCTCTGAACACCTCTGTAAACATAACATCCCACTTTGGGTGAGACTCATTCAATCCACAGTCGCCTGCCATGAATCTAGATGGTAATTCTGACTGTCATTTGTAAAATTTAACAGACGGAGGACTTACTCCATGGTATTGTTTGCTCAACAGTAGAACATTTCTAAGCGTTTCATTGGCCTGTCTGCCATCCATAGCTGTTTTGCAGCTGTTATTGCAATGGATTTAAGTAGCCTTTTTTGTTTGTACTGCAATGAATTGTTTTTCAGATCACTTCTGCAAACCTCTGTGGAGAAGAGTTGCAAAAAGCCCATGACCTTTAAGATTTCACTGAAAACACAAAGACCATCGGGGCAAGCAACAATAAATAACCGTGGGTAACTAACGCAAAACCAAAGACATCACTTTCACCAAGTGTTACATGACTTTTCCAACATCAAAAATTATGAAAGTTTATTTTTTTCTTCCTTTTGAGTGTGATCCCTCATTTGTTTGTTTTTGTATCTTTGTCTGTACTTGTACTAGAAAAGACAGAGAGAGTACATGCGTGTCTATGTGCATGTGAGACGTTGTTTCAAGCTATCAAGTTATAAGAACGTAAAGGAATGGAGGAAGGCTGGTGCCGAAGGGAGGGTCACTTGAGGTGGGGAAAGGCAGAGAAGAAGAGCAAATATGACATCAGGCAAGTGAAAATCTTTTGTTATTTCTGTTGATTATTGAGACAGAGAAGAAGGGGAGGATTAATTTGTCTCTGGGTCGGAAGGCAGCCCACAGAACACAGCAGTACGTCTCATTTTTGCTGTTTGTTGATTCCCAACTTAGGTCAATCTGTTCTTGCAAAATATGACCCAAAATACTCTGAGGGGATAAATGCACTGTGACAGTTTTGAAAAGATTAAAGGAATAATCCTGAGATTGAGAAGCTGGTGACCAAATTTAAAAAAGCAAAAACAAAAGTGCCTTTCGGATTTAAACAGATGTTAAAATCGCCTTTGATCATAGTCATGAAGCATTGGCTGAGAATATCAAAAGCCCAGAATATTAATCATTTTTTGGACTCAAAAGATGTTTTTCATGTAAGTCCTACCTACATATTCTGACAAGCACAAATTTGACACATCAGAGTCTGAAAATCAGATGATAAAAAAGCATTAAAAAATAATGA